>JABUQX010029819.1:20000-31712 GCA_015478945.1 Trachelipus rathkii
TAAATTGAAACAGGATTAGAAGAACCGTTAGGAATCTTAATGTTACTAGGACTGATACTTTCCTATTTAATTTTAAATCATGTACAAACCAAACTCACTTCATTCAAAAGAATTCCTAAGATACCACTTGAACAAAGAAATAGCAATAAATGATTCAATAAAATGGGTTTCGCAAGGAAAATGACACATTATAACCTCTAAAATTAAGCCTTCAAAACAACAGATTAATTTATTGCTAAATAAAGAAATTATAACCGTTATTTTTGTATCTACATCTCTTAAAAATTTTGGTCAAAAAAAATTTATTTAAATATATTACCTGAGAATAAAAATTAGTGGGAAGAGTGTTCCAGTTAACACTCATTTGGATCGCAATAAGCTCCACTTGGTAATATTTCTTTTACTAAAAATATGACATGACTCTAAATTCACTGGTGTTCACTGGTGTAGATATAACCAACGAGGTCTCAAGCTTCCTGCAAAAAAAAATAACTAATATATCGAGTTTTGAATACCGTTACTTATTTCAAGACTGTAATTAGTATAAAACATATAGTATATGAACTAATAAATTAAGTATGAAAAAATAAATATAGACTTCTGAAACCTTTTTTATTAATATCAATTTTTTTAAAGTATAAGGAAAGATTATCACTGTGTGGTTTGTTTAAAATTTTAATTACTTTTTGATAAACATATTTCCCATTTTAAAAATTCATAAAATGGGGTACTGTACACTTCTATCTTTAACTTTATAGAAAAAAAACTATTGATAACTTTCCTTCATTAAACATAACCATAGCAATAAAGATAAAAAATTATTTGCAACCTTTTTCCAATTTCAGACGAATGCATTCTAATAAAATAAGTATAATTAAATTAATACTAAAACTATCTTTATTTATATCACACTTAAGATAATTACTTAAAAGTACAAGTATATATAAGAAAGAAATTAAGAATGAAAAACTAAATATACAACCCCTCTAAAAAAGTTTACAAAATTTTTTTTTATTTAAATCATTCACATTTAGGTAAAATTTTAGTCTATCTGGTAAGAAAATTACATAATAATCAGGCAAATTGGGGTCACTATTTAAACATGAATATAAGTTATTGAACTAATCGTATACACAAGGTAATCAAAATAAAATAATAGTTCTGTAATGGTAATTATAAATACTACAAATGACAGATAATTAAGTAGTACATAAGTACAACACAGCAAATTTGAAAAAATAAAAAAAAATTTTTTTGGGTAATTTTTAATAACAAGGAATGAAAAACAACATGTCTTCTCATTTTCCTAGAAGGAGTTTAAAGTGGTATGCCTAAAAAATTTAATACATCCGTAAAAGATATATTCATAAGAGAGAACTTAAATGCATACCTACCTATGAATCCATTCCTTAAGCTCTCTTTCACGTTGTTACATTAGTCTTCGTTAATTACTGAACAAGCTCATCTAAACCATTAGAATTATTGGATGTATCAATAAATTGAGAAATATAATTAGTAAACTAGTAGTTTTCATGTTAAATGTAAGATATTTCAAATATATTTTTGATACTCAAGCTGTTAAATATATATATATATTATATATATATATATATTATATATATATATATAAATATATATTATATGATTATAGATATAATATATATTATATATATATATATTTAATATATATATATTATACTATATATATATATATATATATATATATGATATATATATTTATATATTATATATATATATACATATCATATATATTATATATATATATATATATATATATATATATTCAAAAAATTATATTATTATTTAATTAACATAGCAAATAAATATGGTATATAGGCTATGAATAATCAAAGATTATTTCTGAAATTGAAACTGTAAATGTTCATCCTTATATACTAACAAACTACCAAGTTGAGTCAGGGGTGGGAGGGTCAAACTAAGTTATCTCCAATAATGTTTTGAGCCATATTTCTCTCCTTTTCTAATCAGTGCTGTCGAACTGTCAATTATTTTTGTCAATTCCTCCAGTTCCATCGTTTAATTTTAAAATACTCAGTAACCTCTTCATTTTATGGTAAAAAAAAAAATATATATATACCTATATATAATAATAATAATTATCTGACTATACCTAAAAAAAAAATTATTTTTTCCTCCAGCTCTACCCAGAATTTATTTTTTGCAGTGGTTTTGGCTCCACCTCCCAGCTCTGCAGTTCTGCTTTTCATGTTACAATATTTTACCTATTCAGCATAATATTTTTCTTCTCATGCTAGTCATACCAAAACCCTTGAAGACCCCAGAACTGGCTATCTACAGCTTAAATATTATTATTATTATTCCTTACATCAAAAACTCTTTAAATCTGCATTATTTTCTTTCTTCCAGGAAGTTCCTGTTTGTGAGAAATTATTTATAGAGAGAACTCTGCTCTCTATAAGCACCTGTAATTGAACAGTTCTTATCACAAAAAAAATATGTCCTCTGAGTAAAGACAAAGCATGGAATAACATTCAAAATTCAAGTAGAATTTAGATTTATTTATTCGAGTATTACAGATATTCAATAAATTTGCTACTTTTATCTTTTTTATCTTTATTAAGCTAAAATGGCTTGATTTTTTAAAAAAAGATTGATGAATGTTACTGATGAGATGATTCATTAGACTTGTGACTCTGTGATCAATACTACAAGGTACAACACTGATAAATATCTTGTATGATAAGGGGCTTTTTAAAAAGCTATATTGCAAAGTGAAATTAGCTTACAATAAAACCAGGGTGGATAAAAATCATGTTTTTTTTTGAAAAAATAAAAAACAATGGTTTTTTCATAACCAATGAAAGCTATATTTTTTTGTTTGGTTTTTATACAAGATATACATAACTGTTTGACATCTGGTCCTAATATGAATTGCAGATTTGGAGTGACTCGATCTTGAATAAAAACTTCAACATTTATATACATGTATACTACTAGATTAAAGTTTTAGGTTTATACTCCTTGGCTACTCTATGCTATTTTCAAAAATAAAAAATATCTTGAGCAGGAATTTTTATTTTTTTTTCACATTATCTGGAAGGGTGAAAATTGTCAAAATTAAAACTTTGGTAATAGTAGAGCAGAGGGGTATCACCCCCAATTTTTATGAAAATCACTATATATATATATATATATATATATATATATATATTATCCTTATATAATTATATATATATTTTATATATATTATATATATATATATATATATATATATTATATATATAATATAGTCCTGTGATTTTCATAAAAATTAATTTTTTCAAGTGGTTTGGGCTCCACCTCCCAGCTCTGCAGTTCTGCTTTTCAATGTACTGATATTTTACCCATTCGGCATAATTTTTTTCTTCTCTGCTAGTCATTACCAAAACCCTCAAAGACCCTGAAACTGGCTATCTACAGCTTAAATATTAATTATTTCATTATCTTAAATTATAAAATCTATATATATATTATATAGTTATATATTATATATATATTATTATATATATATATATTATATATAATATACTATATATAATAATATATATATATATATATATATATTATATAATATATATTGTTAAGAAATTAATTAAATTAATGTATGAATAAATAACTTAATAAATAAATAAGAATAAATTAAATAAATAATAAAGAAATTAAATAGTTTAACTAAGAAAGTAAGGGAGAGTAAGTAAGAAGACTTAAATAGTTTGTGAAAGAAAAAACTATTACAGTGAATGTAAAGAAAAATAAGAACTCACATAGTATTATCCTTAAACTAGAGAAATTGTAGGACCCTTTGAGGCTCAGGGTTTTTCACTGAAAAGTGGAAAATACTCAGACCCTTGATACCTGTGCACGGCTTCTCTTGTCTCTTCTTTTCTGGTGTTAACTTTGTTGAATTATTTGTTAGAAAATTTAGGAAAACTGGGCCAATTCACTCTATAACAACTAGATTATTTACCTTAGGAAATTAAAGAATAAGAAAACAATAAACAATGTGATCAATATAACATGAAAGTAGTATTTTACCTTTAGTCAGATTTTATATTATGACCTTTAGTCTAAACAGCATCAACTCTAACAATTATAATATTATGAACTCAGGGGATAAGGGAAGAATAATCTATAATCCATTTTAATAGAAAATAAATAACTTTTGACACACCAATATAAAAAATAAAAAAAATTAAAAAGAACTTTGTTTACTCAATACATTAAATAATGCAGCTTTTTCTAATTCAAATTAATTATACATAAAAGGTAGAAACCCTTTAAGGAAATTTACAAAAGAATTTTTAGTTTAATTTATGTTTTTGTTTAAATCAGGTATTCCTGACAATTGTTTATTTCATTATTTAAATTTTTACTTGTCCTTAAAATTACCTATCTAAAATACCATTCATTGAGCATGCTTCATCAATAACAAAATTACCCTCATTCACTCAAAAAAAATATTTTAATTATTGTTCCTTTGCTTTAAAAGAAACTAACACCAATGAATTTGAATAATGATTAAGCCTATAATATTTTTGACACAATATAATTATTTATAAATCAGTATAAAAAAAAATATTTAATTATTTCAACTAAGTTCTTTATAACTTTATTTAAATTGTAGTACTATTAGGCACCACTTATTTATTTTATACACCAACTAATTTATTCACATATCACCTTCATTATTTCAATGTTTTAGTTGTCTTTTTTTTAACAGTTGAAGGTGAATTATGATTAACAATAATTTGAACTGTTTAATCGTTTGTCTTTCTCACCGCTTAACTTCACTCGAAATAACTCCCACACCTAGTTCCTGTGGAGTAATTATAGTGCTATAGTACATCAATTCTTTTGCATTTTTGTATATGTTTTATATGTTTTTATTTTAATTACTGAAGATATAAATTGAAATTATATTAAAAATTTTTTTACGAAAATAAAGTAATAAGTTACCTCTGATTCTCAGAGGTTGAAGAACACCTATGTCCTTTCCTAGTTTCGGTAATGAGCTTTGTTGTAAAAAGCAGAAGAGACAGACATACAAATTCTAAAAAGATGATAAAATCAAGGCTAATAAATTTTCCAATACTAGCTAAACTAATGAAACCAAGAGATATAAACCTTTTCCTACCGTTAAGTTAAAGAAGAAACCTAATAACCACTTCTAAACTTTTCTGAAGAATGACAATCGTGCTATTTGATAGTTGATAGAGACAATAGAGAAACAAAGAATATTTACTTCATGGTTGCAGTTAATTTTCTATATACTTGATTTAATTATAATTATTAATCGACACTGAAAAAATAATTAGAATATAATATATATTAGTTATATATATATTAATATATATGTATAGGATATATATATATATTTATATTAAATTATATATATATATTTATATTATAATTATATATACTGGTCTATATATATATATATTGTATATATTTATGTTATAATTATATTATAATATATATTATATTATATATATAAATATATATATATATGTATATTATATATATATATAATATATATAATATTATATAATATATATATATATTATATATATATAATATATATATATATATATATATATATATACGGTATATATATTATATATAATATATACTATATATATATACGGTATATATACTAATACTATATATTATATTAAATATATATATATATATATATATTATAATATAATATATATATATATTATAATATATATTATATATATAAATTATTATAATATATATTATATATATATATTATATATATAAATTATATATATATATTGTGTGATGCAAGGTAAGCATCCCCACATTATTAAAGATCCGCATCCGCGCTTTGCCCTGCAGATGTTGCGAGATATTTAATTGTTGAGACTTGATAATGAAATTTTAGAATAAAAAATACTTAAGTGATCTGAAAATCGAAAAGGCAGTTTGAAGCATTCAAAAACGGCTTGTATTCCAATATTTTTAGCTGTTTTTCAAAGACGTTTCCAACTCGCTGAAATAGTACATGTCATATTGATGGAAAGACATGTATCGCTCAGAGAAACCTCTTGCTTTGTACCCAGTTTGTATTCAAAGTTAACATTCTTTACTGAATAGGGATATGACATTCATATTCACTTAAGCTATTTGAAAACCCAATTGACGGGAAATTACAAAAAAAATCAGCGCTCCTCTACAGCTTCTGTCGCCGATGTAATACCATTTAATTTCAACGCTAAGGAAGCATTTTGACCCATCTTCAAATAAAAATGATGACGGTTTAGAAAAGAATTGAAAGATGTAATTAAAATAGAGCTAGAAAAACGCTTTGGTCTGTGGAAATTAATGACCTTTATTCTATTGCAACTTACTTAGATCCCCGTTATTAAAGCAAGTTTTTTTATAAAGCAAGTTTTAGAACAAGTTAAATCGTCACCTTTGTGTTGCAGTTGAAAAACTTCATCCGAATAGTCTATTCAATTCGCCACCCATTTAAAGGAAAAAAGCAAATCTACAGAACCAACACCTACAAGCAAAATCAATAGCAGATTCACTGAAAGAATTTCTTCAGTCCAGTAGTGATGAGGAAACACACACATTACCAAACCGATGTAGTTGCAAATGATTGAACTATCACAAGTAAAGACTAGATTACAAGTGATGATCCTACTCAGCTGGTGAAAGTTAAGCAAAAATGTTTACCAACGCTTAAGTAAACTTGCAAGGAAAAATACTTGGCCTGTCCTGCACTAGTGTTCCAAGTAAGAGTATTATTTAGCAATGCCGGGTTAGATTGTGGTTAATATATGGTAAAGAGAAACAGACTCTCAGCAGTAAAGGCAAAATTGATGTTCTCAAGCACAACCTTTCAATATTTGCAATTTCAATTACTAGTGCCAAAAAGTATATAATCCCTTGTAAAATCTCTTTCATTAAGGACGTCGGAGGTTAGGTAAAGAGGTTCGTGGGGTGGCATTGGTTTGGGTTCCCGTTTTCCTGCACCCTGTAAACAATTTATTAATAGAATGTGGCTTAAATCTAATATAATATATTACATATATATATATATAATTATATACCCAATAATATATATATATATATATATATATATATATATATATATATATATATATATATATATATATATATATATATATATAGTATATATATATCAAAACGATCCACATGCCGCATCCGCATCCACGGATGTTAAAATGAAACATCCGCATCCGCATCCGCGGATGCGAAAAAAAATGACATCTGCTGCATTCAAAATATATATACTATATAATTATATTATATTATATACTATACTATAATATATATATATATATATAATATACTATATATATATATATAATATAGTAATATATTATATATATTAATATATATATATCATATATTTTTAATATTATAATTTATAAAAAATTTTATATTAATAATATATTATACTTATAAAAATATCGCTATATTATATATATATATATATATATATATATATATTATATTATATATATTATATATATATATAATATATATATATTATATATATATTATAATATATATATATATCAGGGATTAATTTCTGGAAAGTCAGGAAAAGTCAGGGAAAAAAAAATGGTCAGGAAAGGTCAGGGAAACGTTTAAAATATGCTGAAAGTCAGGGAAAAATTCCAAAAAAGTCATGAAAGGTCAGGGAAATTTTAAAATTTCCAAACATATGAAGAATGATCCATGGACCATGTTACATATTTTTGATATATTTTTTTTCCTTACTGTATAATTGTGGAATGAGAGATGTATTTGATAAGTGAATGAAAAAGGATGGGCGAGGAATGACATTTCATAAATCTTACTTCTATCCTGTTTCCTTCTATTTTTAGTTCACACTATACCTATAATTCTTCCTATTCTGTTCGTAGAAGTTGTTCCAAGTTCATCCTTCCGATTGAAGGTGATTGGTATATGGATGTGTTTTAGACTGTCTTACGACTTATGACTTAACCTGTTTATATCTTTTTCTTTTAGGAATATATACTTTTTTGAAGGTGTTTTTTTTTTTTGAGGCTTTGCTCTTGTCTTGAAGAAACTATTGTTGAAGTATTTAATTTATTTTTTTATAAAATGACTTTCAAGCAAAAAAAAAAACTTACTTTAACGACCAGTGGTTGGGACGTCAAACTGAACCTTGTTTCATTTCTGTTCACAGATTACAATGTCTCATACTTAATATTTATGGAAAGATTTCTTTAAGTCCAGTAAAAGCCTGCTACAACCAAACAACTAAGCTTTTTGCATTAGTTTTACATGACAAACTTAAATGCCAGACTGTGCAAATCAAAATGACAGAAAAAATATTAGAAAGATATCCTCTGAAGTACAAGCCTGTCCAAAGGCTCTCATCATTGGATCCTGGTTTAGTTTTTCATCAGCCAGAACAAGGAAACAAAGATTTGATTTATTGCTTGAGGCATTGGTACACCAAAACTGAATCACAGATTCTGTTGCTGAGAAGGAAAAAGCAGCACTATATTCTACTTTGCAGTGAAGCTCATTCTACCCTTGAATTAAAATTCAAAATATTTTTTGGATGGTGATTGTCTTTTCTAAGAGACTTGATGAGTTTTTTTTCTTCTAAAGCACCTGAGAATCAATGTTATGCGGAATTGTGGCCAAATTATTAAATTAGGACTGATATTTTTGCATGGAAATGCGGACAGTGGTAAGGAAGGTTTTACTATAAATTAGCAAATCTTAGTGAGGAGAATCTGAAAGAGGATAGTCTGATTTCTCAAAGACAGTGCACAATGCGTTATAAGATCTCATGAAAGTATTCATAAAGTTCCTATAACTCAAAAAATGGACAAATGTAAGGGCTGCCCATAGGAGATATGAAGACATCTCAAAGAGTCAAAACAGAAAGAAAAAAGAAGAGAATAAAAAGGTTTGAAAAAAGAATTTATCCATACACGATCAATAAACTTGGAGAGAGAAAGATGTTAAAAAGCTTTGACACAAGAAGACGCCGCTATAAAAATCAAAAAATTCAAATGTTGAGAAGAAAAAGTTAATCTAAATCTCCCATTTAGAACTTTGTGGAATTACAGTTGACGCTACTTCACCGATAGGCTATTAATGTAAAGCTTTTAATTTTATTTTTCTTTTTGTATAAATTAAACTTGTTTTCTTAGAAAAAATAAAAAAAGGAAGTGCTTTGGACGGCTATGAGGATAAGGTATAGGCTTATTACTAAAAAAGAAATAATATTTTTTTAATTCATCCATGATAATGAACAATTTCTAAAGTAAGTTTTCAAATAATTTGATGTGATGAACTGAGTAAATAGAGCTGCAAATAATAATTATAGATATTTTCATTACACCAAAAAATAACGAACACGCTGTCGTAAAAACTTGCAGATTTGGTCAGGGAAAGTCAGGGAAAGTCAGGAAATCAAATCAAAATTTTAGTTGTGAAAACCCTGTTATATTTATATATATATATATACTACTATATATATATATATATATATATACTATATACTACTATATATATATATATAACTTAATATATATTATAATATATATATATTACTATATATATATATACATAACATATATATATATACATATATATATTCATATATATTACATATATATTATATATATATCATATCTATATAATAATAATATATAATATATACTATATATATATACTATATATATATATATATATATATATATATATATATATATATATATATATATTATCCACACTCTTTTTTTTTTACTTTTCCGAAAGGAAAATTATTGGTATGGCACTTGTATGTTTTCGAAGGTTGACGCAAAGTAGATTTCAGTTCTAATAAGCATTTACTTTTGAGAATAACAACTTACACCACAGTGTTAGAGTGCGCTAAAACATAAATAAAAAATAATTAACATCTCTACAGATAGTTCAATAGTACAAGAAAATATAATACAAAATAAATAAAAAATTCAGATCAGCAAATCTCATACAAATATTTTAACAGTCCTTCAAATAGTAGTTTAAGATTTTTAACTAACATGAGATTTATAAAACAAACATTAAAAATGGCTCCTCAAAAAAACTTTTGTTCTAAAACCATTTTGTCTTAAAACCCTATTTCAAAATTAATACTCTTGACATCAAATCTAAGCTTTAACACACTTTTAAAATTTATCAAATGATTAATCGAAATTTTAAAATAAATACTTAAATTTAACCACCTAAAATGTTTTACATCATAGTCCCAACAGGGGTTCAGTGTTATCCTTTCTAAAATAAAGAAAATTATAAAACATAAAATAAAACATCAAAAACACAACAGCTGTGTGATTTACTGTAACAGAAATAGCTTCAAAACTTTAAGTTTATCCTTTTGATCAACTAATATTAAAAAAATTAAAAATGGCGCCTCTCTCATTAGACCTATAATAAAAATCAAAAATTGATAAAATATCATTTATCCAATAATTACATTAAAAGAAATTTAAATAAATTTTTATTTACTCTACAAATTACTTTCATAACCTGAGGGATTTTGAAAGCTTTTACAGTCACAATATATAATTCATAAAATTTTATTAAGAAGTTAAGTTCTTGATGTATTGTTAAAATTGAGTACCCGTTACTGTAAAAAAATTTAATTTTAATGAATAAGATAGACCCCATTAAAATTATAACAATAACGAAAAAAAAAAAAACACAAAATCACGCCCATTTAAATCACTAACTGATATTACAAGTTAAGAAATACTAAAAGATAAATTAAAATGTTTACCGAGTGAATAAATCTATAAAAGGAATTGTAATGGCATAATTTCACACAGAAAAAAAATACTTTCTAAATTTTCAAGGGAAAAAAATGCTCGACACTAAAACAAAAAATTTAAAGCAAATTAAAAAATAAAAAAATTAAACTCTTTTTATTCTTTTGACAAAATATTGATATAAAACTAATATAAGAGGCAATATTAAACAGTTAGATTACGTCTAGGTGGCCCATAACATTTCATCTTAGGTGAAAAAAAAAGTATACCGTTGATAAAAGTATAGAGGCGTACTAAAACAGTAAATAAACATTTCACCTCTTAAGCCAAATTATAGAAAATACTTTATAGAAAATAAGAACTGCTTGTAACAAAATTGAGGTGTAACCACAAAATTTCATAACTTTCATGGGGGAACATCAAAAGGGAATTGTACAAGAAACAAAAAAACATTTCGGAAAAGGCATTTAGGTCATTAGATTTTAGATTTTAAATTTCCAAGGGCGTGATTATGAACAGGTTATGCGATTTAACTGTAAGCAAATTTGTTTTATAAAAAGAAATAATTATTATACTTGTTGCCTGAGTGTTACTAAATTAGCATTTGAAAACTTTAAAACTTAATATGGGGGCATTATAAACTGCAAATTTCTAGCACCAAAATTACACACAATTTTCAGCCGAGGCTAAACATATTTTCAGCTGAGGCTCCAGCTTGTAACAAAATTGAATACAAAAATTTATAAAAAATATTACATATGGTTCACAATCTTTATATATGCAGGGCCTGGTGATCGAGCATATATAAACAATGGCAAGCAATCCAGCGTATGTTTGGGGTTGGCGCAGAATTTGGCACATTCTGAATAACATA
>JABUQX010029820.1:0-5000 GCA_015478945.1 Trachelipus rathkii
AAGACGCACGCATCTATATATATAAAGATATATATATATATATATCATATATATATATAATATATATATATATATATATAGTGTTATTTATTTATATATATATATATATATTATATAGTATATATATATATATAAGATATATATATAGAAAAAAAATATATATATATATAAATATATATATATATATATAGTATATATATATCATATATATAGCTTTTGAGGTAAAATGGCCGGGAGAAACGAAGCGTTTAATGGAGGGTGATAGTTCCGAGGATTGGAGAGGTCAATATTAGTACCCTTTATATAAGGGTAAGGGGAAAAAGGTAACTGTAAGTATTGTATAGGTAATTAGTTTATTGAGTGTGTAGGAGAAAGAACAATATTAGGTTTCGAATGAAAGTATTGTTTGATCGCGAAAGAGAATTGCGTCGAGATGATAAGATGATTGAACTAATTGTGGAGGTAGATGGAATACAATAGAAGGATGATAGATTAGCGTCAACATCTGTACCATTGAAACAAATGATTGGGATATGAGGGAGTGAGAAGAATAAATTGGTATTAGAGATTATATGGATTTGGCAACATGTGCGAAGTTATAATAGGATTAATAGGGGAGAGTCCTATGGCAGGTGTTAGTGATATATGCGAGTTGGTGTAGTCTCTCGAATAGAAATACCGAGCACGCCTATCAACATCGTCAGCGATATATCCTATTACGATGAACGCACATTCTCGTGATGCTCATATAAATTTATTAAGATATAACATTCCGTCAAATCAAAATAAGTGACTTATCTGATTGTCAATATTACATAAAAACAACAAGACGCTTGTCAGTTAGATAATAGGGGCATTGGGCTCGTCGAACCGTGATATAATGAGTTATATGATTTCTCGCTCTTGTCAGCAATCCAATCTGTATATTATGACAAAGAATTAGAGATAGGGTAGCCGTGCATGGGTGACAAGGGATAGAGTTAGAATGATGGAGAATGGATGAGAGTGGAGGATTCAGTACCTATTATATGAGGATGATTTGGTTTTGTGTGGCGAATCTGAAGAGAGTTTGAGAGGACTAGTAGAGAGATTTGGTAGGGTGTGTAAAAGAAAGAGTTTGAAAGTAAACGTAGATAAGAGTAAGATTATGGTTGTGAGTGAGGACAGACCTCAGTGTGAAGTTATGTTAGATGGTGAGCAGCTGGAAAATTGTCTGAATTTAAATATTTATGATATATGTTGAATGAAAAGGGAGCGGATGATGCAGAGTGTAGTAGGAAAATTGTGAATGGCACTAAGGTGGCTGGTGCAGTTAAATCGTTGGTGGATTTGCAACAGGCGTATAATAGGATTAATAGGGAATCTATGGCAGGTGTTAGTGATATGGTGTTGGTGGTAAGCTTCTGAATATAATCAAAAGTATGTATGACGATAGTGAAGCGTGTGTAAGAATAAATAGAGTCGAAAGTGATTATTTTAATATTAAAATAGCAGTGTGAGACAGGGATGTGATATGTTTCTTTAGCAATCCAATCTGTATATAGGATGAGGTTTGAAAGACTTAGAGGTAGGGGTGACAGGGGACTAGGTTAGAATGATGGAGAATGTTGAAGAGTGGAGGATTCCCTACCTATTATATGAGGATGATTTGGTTTTGTGTGGCGAATCTGAAGAGAGTTTGAGAGGACTAATAGAGAGATTTGGTAGGGTGTGTAAAAGAAAGGGTTTGAAAGTAAACGTAGATAAGAGTAAGGTTATGGTTGTGAGTGAGGACAGACCTCAGTGTGAAGTTATGTTAGATGGTGAGCAGCTGGAAAAAGTGTCTGAATTTAAATATTTATGATATATGTTGAATGAAAAGGGAGCGGATGATGCAGAGTGTAGTAGGAAAATTGGTTGTAAATGGCACTAAGGTGGCTGGTGCGTTAAATCGTTGGTGATGTAAAGAGACTAAGTGTTGAGTGCGCTATGGTCTTACATGAGGGTTATGTTGTTACCCGTGTTAATGATAGTAGTGACTATGGTCTGGAATAAGAGATATAGATCTAAATTACAATGTGTTAGATGGACAATCTTAGTGGCGTGTTAGGTGTGAAAAGAATGTTAAAATGAGGAATGAAACGTATTAGAGAGTTGTTTGATGTGGAGATTGGGATGTGAGATGTGGGATGTGAGATGTGAGATGTGAGATGTGATGATGTTTTGGAGATGGTAAAGATGTGAGATGTGAGACAAAAGAAAAAGTGGAATGAGCCAGAAAAGGAATGCCTGGAAGAAGAGGAATGCGAGTTTGGCAGAGGCGAGAAGAAAGGTGCATAAATAAGGAGTGAATGTGGGGTTTTGTGAGGAGGTATGGTTGTAGCCACCTGGGTCAAGGAATGAACCCCACTTGACGAGAGGTCATAGTTGAAGGTCAATCGCGGTCCCGTGAAGCTCCTACGAGTGGATTTTTTTTATGCGACGCGCTCTCATTTATGGGTATGGAGGGGATTGTAGGAGTGGGATTTCCTTTTGACTTGCTTCATATTCTTCTACTAATTTTTATGTTTCCGGTATATGTTTTACGCACCTTGCCTCCAGTCTTGGGGAGAAAAGATGGGTTCCTTTTATGATTGTTGATGATGATGATGATTATATATATATATAATTATATATATATATATATATATATATATATATATATATATATATATATATATATAATATTATATATATATATATATTATATATATATATATATATATATAGGCAAGTTTTCATAAAGTACTTGTACTTGTACTTGTACTTGATACCAATGTACTTGTATAGTATTGAACAAATTCTAGAGTCACTTGTAGCTTGTACTGTACTTGAAGCAATTCTAGAGTACTTTGTACTTGTACTTGTAACTTGAAAAATGTACTTGAACCCAACCCTGAATATATATATATATATATATATTATATATATATATATATATAATATATATATATATATATATATATATATATATATATATATTATATATATAATTATTATTTGGCAGAGCACCGGTATTTTGTGCACCGGCACCGACCGCACCAAGCTGTAGCAGCACCATGCACCGCACCGACGCCGAATTTTTAAACTTGGGCGCAACCGCACCGCACCGCACGCACCGCACCGCACCGCATTGGCGCACCGCACCGCACCAGCAGTTGCGCACCACGCACCGCACCGCACCGCACGCACCGCACCGCAGCCACTGTGACTGTACAAATTGTAGTGTTGTTGAAGGAATTAAAGATAGGAATAACAAAGATTGATATTTTTATCAACTCTATTTAATTTCTTCTTACAACTATATAATTATTCCATTATATATATATATATATATATATATATATATATATATATTATATATATATATATTATATTGTGTGATGTAATATATATAAGTTTATATATATATATATATATCCTGTAGATTTTTTAGATACTAAACAGCCTCCTTTTCCTTCCAAAATGTTAAAATGTCGAAATCAATTGTTCTTATAGTCTTGTCTTTTTGATAATATTTCTTGTAAAGTTCGAGTTCATTATGTAGAGATGAATCTACAGATGATTCACTATCGCAGTCACTATTGCTAGACTTTGTAAGTAAATTGTCAAACATTGATATACGAGATGTTCTTTGAAATATTTATATCATGGCTCAAAGTTTTCGAAGAAAATGGTCTTAGATCTCGCTTTCGTAGTTTAGTTGGTGATTCTACAGTAACGTCCGGTTCCGGGATTTTCATATTTTCCTTTAAAAAAAGTTTCTATACCATTAATAATAATTCCCAAGTCAGAATCAGAAAATATTTTTTTCTTAAATTTTGGGTCAAGTAAAAATGTTGACATAAAGACAACTTGAATTTTGTACGTGGGGATTAGTCTTTGATTAACTTCATTTTGGATTTGTTCTTTAGCCTTTTATGTTTCTTCATGCAAATCTTCTATTGCTGATAACTGAGAGCTTATAGCATAAACAGTTGGAACAATTATCGAAGATGTAGGATATTTACTTCCACACAAAATTTGCGATGCTTCTTTGAAAGGTCTCAGAATTTCTAGCAAATTCTCTAAAATTATTTTTTCATCTGGTTTTATAGCCAGGGATGGAAGTTTTAACTTCAAAGCTGCAATTTCTAATGCTCTGCTTGACTGACAGCTTCGTCTATCATAGGTACTGAACTATTCCATCTTGTTTTACAATCTCTCGTAATTTTGTTTGGATTATGTGAAGTATTTTTTTCTGATTTATAGATTGCTTTGTAGTCATTCCAAATTTTTGGAAATCTCTTGAATAACGTTGCAATATTTCGAACTTTATCAACAATGTTTGATGTAAATGTTGAATTTTGTGGTTTTGGAAATAAAACGGGATCAATACAAAGGTTTATATAGTATGTGCAATAAAAGGTAATCTTTTTATATTCAATTTCTGACATGCTTTAATAACATTTGTTCCATTATAAGTAACAGCAAAGGAAGGCATTCTAAATTTAAGTTCTTGAAAACACTTTGATATTGAAGCACTTATGTTATCACCTGTATGAGATTCATCCCATGGAATGCATCCGATACAAAAAACACGCAATTTCTAAGTTTCATCAATTGAGTGTGAACTTAGGGCTAAAAACTGACTTTGATTTTTGGTGCATGTCCATATATCGAATGTTACATTAAAGTGATTAAACTTACCATCTTCGGACTGGCTTGACAACATACTTTGAATTTTTTGTCTCATGTCGTCGTACAAACAATTTATATGATTCGTTGCAATTGCTCTTCGTGTCGGGGCTTGATATTTAGGATCGAGAATATTTAAGAGTTTCCTAATATATATATATATATGTTATTTATATATTTATATTTAATATATATATATATATATATATATATATATATATATATATATATATATATATATATATATATATAAATATATATATATATATGGACAATTAATAGTAATCGGGGACACGGAACGGGAC
>JABUQX010029820.1:15000-20000 GCA_015478945.1 Trachelipus rathkii
AGACATAGCACATCCCTGACTCATTCCGCTATTAATATTAAACCAACCACTTTCAACTCCATTTATTCTTACACACCCTTCACTATCGTCAAACATACATTTTATTCCATTCAGAAGCCTACGACCAACACCATATATCATTAACACCTGTCATAGAGCTTCCCTATTAATCCTATCATACGCCTGTTGTAAGTTCTTAAAACCTAAATACAATTTATTCTTCTTCTCTCTCTCTCATTTTCCCAATCATCTGTTTCAATGTAAAAATATGTCCACACATCCTATACCATTTCTAAATGCACCTTGTTCTTCACCAATCAGTCCTTCAATCGCTAGACGTACTCTTTCAATCAAAATACCATGCATCATATATCTTCCCTACAACACTCAATAAACTAATTCCCCTATAATTCTTGCAGTTCTCCTTATCCCTCTTATCCGTATCTAAAGGAAGGACAATTTCCAAATCCATTCAATCACGACCTCGCGTCCATTCTTGATCATTTCACCAGTAATTCCATCTATGCCTCCAGATTTACCATTCTTCAGCTTTTTAACTACCCATTGTCTCCTTACTAATTACCTCAACACCAAAATACTTATTTCTTCTTGCACCATCAAATCCACGCATATTCACTATCACCTCTTCATTACTGAAAATGTTATGCAGATTTTCGAGGTGCTCCCTCCACACTCTTCTTACATCCATTTCATCAGTTACAAAGCACCATCCCTATTCATTATTCTATGCAGATTCCTCTTACTCTCATTCTTAACCTTTCGCGCTTCCTTCCAGAAGAGCTTCTTATTCCCTTGTAAGTCCCCATTCATCCTTCTTCCAAACTGTTCATTTACCTCATTTTTCTCATACGTATACAACATTTAGTCTTCCTTTTTTCCCTTCACAATTAATTCCAAACACATTTCTTTTGAAACCTCATCATTGGCTTCTAGTACATTCAACCACTTCTCTTTTTTACTTTCAACCGCTTGCATCACCTCTTCAATCCACCATTCACTGTTAACATTCTTACTTCTACTTTAGCACTAGGAACCGACCGGGGCCCCGGCCCCGGCCAACCCCGGCCATTTTTAGCGACCCCGGCCCCGGCCAAAAATCAGGAAAAACGGTTTTCCTTACGGGGTAAGTAAATTTACACTAAATAAAAGAGGGTTAAATCAAACAAAATAAAAAATATATTTTAATTCCATTACTCCTTTGTTATAAATTGATGCAAAATATATAAACATACCTAAATATAATCAAT
Source organism: Trachelipus rathkii (assembly GCA_015478945.1). Taxonomy (NCBI): domain Eukaryota; kingdom Metazoa; phylum Arthropoda; class Malacostraca; order Isopoda; family Trachelipodidae; genus Trachelipus; species Trachelipus rathkii. Next base: position 16,269 of record JABUQX010029820.1, read on the forward strand.
TTTTTTTTTTGGTATTTACTTAATGATTTCAAATTAAAATTGAGGCCAAATTATAATTTTTCCGAGTTTCTAACATAAAAATATTCGAAATTTGATATATCAAACGAATTCGGAAAAGGAAATAAATATAATTGTTAAAATATTAAGGTAGTATTTATTTATTTAAGTAAATATCTTCAAGCAAATCAATATTTTCCGAAATCTCTTTTCAAAAATTATTTATTTAATTGAATTAAATATATATATATATATTATATATATATATAATATATAATTATATATATATATATATATATATATATATATATATATATATATATATATATATATATATATATAAAATTTTTATAAAACTTATATAAATATATATAATACTTTAGAGAGAAGCCCTTGGATTCTTTTTAGTATTATGCTTTACTGTCACTTCATTTTAATTACTTAAAAAATGTACAAAAATTAAAAACATTGTTAAAGACCCTTTTTTTAAAAATGAAAATAAATTTAAAAAAGGAAAGCTAATTTTCAGTCCCGACACCGCGAGACACTCTTCAGCGCTAAGTTACTGGAATTTCTTTCTTGATCTCATCAGTTCAAGTCGTGTTTCAGTTGGTCTGGCTATTTTCTTCATGGTGTCTGTTGAAAATATTTTGAATGTTTTCAGATATTCATTTTGTATAAAATCTATCTTAACTTCACCGGGATGCTTATTGTAGTTGTTACTATTATAAATGCAAAAGGATTCCATGATTTTGCGATGGTTCGTGTGATTGATATTTCTGAATCATCTTAATATTGTTGATATTGATAGAGTGGCCTTTGTTACGCCTATGACTTGTTAAAGCTGAATTTATGCTGTCCTTGTGCAGGTCATCTGTATGTTGATTTTTCTTCTTTGCAAATCTATGGTTTCACCTATATATGGTTTATTGCAAGTATTGCAGGGGATGTGATATATACAGCTTTGGGGGAGATTTTCTTTTCGTTTTGGGGTTTTGAGAATGTTTTTTAAGGTGATGTTATTTGATGGAATAAGGGTAATATTTTTTTGGTAATATTTGTTTTAACGAATATAATGGTAATTGAGGAATTGGTAAAAAGGAGGTGTTGCTATTTTTCGGGGGGAAAGGTGCTATAGTACCTCTTTTTTGCTTTGTTAAATGCTTTGTGATGAAAAACTCAGGATAGTAAAGTGATTTGAAAGTATTGTGGATGTATTTAGTTTTCTTGTGCTGGAAGAGGGGGAGAGCATATACGAAAGGCACGGAGAAATAGAGATGACAGAACAGCTAAATTTTGTTTTTGGGGAATGATTAGATAGCCAATGAATATAGTTTGGTGCGAATGTTGGGTTTTCTATATATAGTAAATTGCAAGTAATTGTTATTCCATGTGATTAAGGTATCGAGGAAGGGGAAAGAGTTGTTGGAAGGCATTTCTATCGTATACTGAACTGAAGGATGAATAGAGTTAATATAGTTTAGGACATCATTAGGGTTGGTGTTGTGAGGGAGGGAGACAAAAATGTCATCTACATATCTAATCCATAAACTATTGTTTAATAAAGGGTGGGGAAAAATATGATAAAATTCTGTTAGTTCCATATATATTTACTGAGTATGGGAGACAGTGTGGATCCCATACTCAGGCAGAATATATTGTTTATCATAGTTTCCATTAAAATAGAAGTTATGTTGTAATGAGAGATTAATAATGAGCTGTTTAAATATATGAAACGGGAAGGCCAATCTCCCCATTACAACATAACCTCTTTCATTTTAATGGCAAATATTACAAAAAAACTTTCGGCCTGAGTATGGGATCCCCCAGTCTCCCATAATCAGTAACATATATATGGACAGTTTTTTTTTTTTTTTTGTTCTAACAGAATTTTATAATATTTTACCCCACCCTTTATTAACAATAGTTTATGGATTAGATTTGTAGATGACATTTTTGTCTCCCTCCCTCCCACACTCACAACACCAACCCTAATGATGTCCTAAACTATATTAACTCTATTCATCCTTCAGTTCAGTATACGATAGAAATGCCTTCCAACAACTCTATCCCCTTCCTCGATACCTTAATCACATGGAATAACAATTACTTGCAATTTACTATATATAGAAACCAAAAAATTCGCACCAAACTATATACATTGGCTATCTAATCATTCCCCAAACACAAAATTAGCTGTTCTGTCATCTTTATTTCTCCGTGCCTTTTGTATATGCTCTCCCCTTCTTCTAGCACAAGAAACTAAATACATCCACAATACTTTCAAATCACTTTACTATCCTGAGTTTCCATCACAAAAGCATTTAACAAACCAAAAAAGAGGTACTATAGCACCTTTCCCCCAAAAAATAATAGGCAACACTTCCTTGTTACCAATTCCTCAATTACCAAATTATATTCGTTAAAACAAATATTACCAAAAAATATACCCTCATTCCATCAAATACATCACCTTAAAAACATTTCAAACCCCCAAAAAGCGAAAAGAAATCTCCCAAAAGCTTACTATATCACATCCTCTGGCAATAACTTGCAATAAAAACATATATACGGTGAACATAATTTGCAAAGAAGAAAAATCAACATACAGATGACCTGCACAAGGACAGCATAAATTCAGCTTAAACAAGTCATAGGCGTAACTCAGACTACTCTATCATATCACAATATAAAGATGATCAGAAATATCAATCACACGACCCATCGCAAAATCATAGGAATCCTAAAAATTTCAATAGTACAACTACAATAAGGCATCCCGGTGAAGTTAGATATGATTTTATAGCAAAGAATATCTGAAAAATCAAAATATTTCAACAACATCATGAAGAAAATAGCAGACCAACTGAACACACTTGAACTGATGAAGATCAAGAAAGAAATCCAGTCACTTAGCCTGAAGAGGTCTCGCGTGTCGGGACGAAAATTAGTTTTCCTTTTTAAAAATTTATTTCATTGAAAAAAAATGTGTCTTTAACAATGTTTTTAATTTGTGTATATTTAGTCCATAAAATGAAGTGACAGTTAAAGCATAATACTAAAAAAAGAATCCAAAGGCTTCCTCTCTAAAGTAAAATATATCACTACGACAAAGTAGTTCTTAAATATATATAATATATATATATATATATTATATATATATATATATATATATATATAATATATATATATATATATATATATATATATATATATATATATAATAATATATATTAATATATTTTTCTATACAAATATATATATCTATTTATAAAAATATATATATTAATATATATATATATATATATATATATATATTTAATAGCAACTTTATTCATTCTAAAAAAAAAAAAATTTCTAAAAAATTTTTTTTTTTCTTTAGAAAATTTTATTTAATTGAATTAATTAATTGTATTTTTTTTTTTAATTAAATTATTAATTATTGAAATTATATTTTAATTTTCATCTAAGTTTAAGACTTTCAGTGTTTTTGACTTTACATTTCTAATTTTAACTAACCCCGACCCCGGCAACAGCCCCGGCCCCGGCCCCGGCTAAATTAGAGCAGCCCCGGCCCCGGCAAAATTCCCGCCCCGGTTGGTCCCTATTTAACACAACCACAAACTTCTCTTGCACTACTTACAAACGCTTCCTTATTTGAGCCCAGATTTGTTCAGTTTCATCTTGCTCAGATTCAACTGATTTTTTTGCAAGTGCTCTTAAATAGTTTTCCGT
>JABUQX010029820.1:25000-27500 GCA_015478945.1 Trachelipus rathkii
TTATTTTATTTTATAAGTTTCATTTTACATTTATTCTTTGTGTTTAATTATTGTTTTCAATTTAAATTTTTTAAATTATTTTCAAATTTTTATTATTTTTTATTTATTTTTAATTTATTTTGCTTAAAACATTTTGTGATTACTAAAATTTTTATTCTTTTCACGTTTACAACGTAAAATTTTTTACGTTTTTAAACACCATAAAGCAGTAAATCAGTAAATGAAACCACCCACCCTACCCTCCCCACCCCCTCATGATCTATTTATCTATTAATCTATTGATCTATTGATCTATTGATCTATTGATTCAAGTCATATTTTTTACTTAAATTGTTCTGTTTTACATACCCTAAAGCAGTAAATCAGTAAATCAGTGAATCAAACCACCCTAACCAGTACCCTCCTGTTCATTCATGATCTATTGATCTATTGATCTATTGATCTATTGATCTATTGATTCAAGTCATATTTTTAGTAAAAATGTCATGTTTTACATACCCTAAAGCAGTAAATTAGTAAATTAAACCACCCACCCTACCCTCCCCACCCCATCCATGATCTATTGATCTATTGATCTATTAATCTATTGATTCAAGTCATATTTTGTTTAACATAACACATAACGTTTATTTATTTTTACTTTATTTTGTTTAAAAATATATTTTTTACCAAAATTTTTATTCATTTTATGTTTATAACTTAAAAAATGAGCGTTTTTACAGCCGCTAAAGCAGCAAAACTAAATCAGTAAATCAGTAAATCAAACCACCCTCGCCCTCCCCTCCACCCCTCCTCCCACCATAATATGAACTATTGATCTATTGATCTATTATTTCATGTCACATTTCGAATATCATTTTGGATAAGTAACATAAAATCAAGTTCTTTTATACACTAACCAACGAATATATGCTAACGTAACAAAGTTTTCACATTAATTAAGCTAACAGCATCACCTGAACTAATAATATAATGTACACACAACCTAACGCGCACCCTTACGTACGTAATCAACTGTTAACATTAACAAAGTTCCACACTTAACAACTGTAAAGTAACTAACATAGCATACAAAAACGTAACCTTTTCATACTTTGTCAATCATATCTCTAACATCAATGTTAATTTTACATTAACATGGTAATATTTAACTGTGCCCTTATATAACCGCTTACACCCCCTTCGGGGTACCCCGAGATGGGTCTTCATGCATCTCTCTGGGGGTGATCTCCAAGTGGTGGGGCTCGACGGCTGTGCCCTTACCGCTTACGCCCCCTTCGGGGTACCTCGAGATGGATCTTCATGAATCTCTCTGGGGGTAATAGTATTAATAAGTATGAGATCCCGAGTGAAATACGCACATGAAATACGTACATGTACGTACGTACATGTATGAATACGTACATGACAAAGTCATGTACCTACGTGAGTAGTTAAGTATGTAGGTAAGTATATATGTATGTAATTATGTATGTATGTATCTGTATGACGAAGTCATGTACGTATGTAAGTAAGTATGTCATTATCATTTACACACACACACACAATTACATATATAACCCCTCATCCCATCGTCTCGCTTGCCCCGCACCACCACCCGCACGCCACCTGATCCGCTTGCCTGCTCCGCTTGCCCCGCAGCACCTGCCCCCCCCCGCCGCCACCGCCTCCGGAGCCACCTTGTGTTGTCATCGAGCAGGGAGGTCTTTTTTCCCCTCCCCCTTTCTCCGCTTTCCCCGCCGTCTCGTCATGTCTGCCTTGCTGTTGTGGGAAGGGAGATCTTTTTCCCCCACTCCCCCTTTCTCTGCTTTTCCCTTCTCGTGTTACGTGAACAGCGACAAGAACAAAATGGGAAAAGTCTAGCACGAACCTTCTCCCTTTTAAGCCTTCAACTGTCTCAACTTTCCGCACATTAGTCCTTAGAGCTGGAAGGCGCCCTACCGGTTTTATAAGAATCTTTCGTTAAATAATAATATTATCTCTGGAGAGATCTCGAACATGGGTAAGAGGGTTTACGATGTACCTCGTACACTTTATATATATATATATAATAATATATATAATATATATTAATATAGATACTTATCTATATATGAATTTAAGATATCTATTTCTCTATATACATAAAAAATAAACATCTCTTATTATTATAAATATCTATATATATATATATATATATATATATATATATATATAATATATATATATATATATATATTATATATAATATTATATATAGTTATTATATATATATATAGTTAATTATATATACTATATAATATAGTATGTATTTAGTACGTTTTTAGTTGCTATTATTATTATTATTATTATTATTATTATTATTATTATTATTATTATTATTATTATTATTATTATTATTATTATTATTATTATTATTATTATTATTATTATTATTATTAGCTTTCTCCAAAAACATTCATATCTTCTTCAAGCAAGAACAACAACAACAACAACAACAACAACAACAACAACAACAACA
>JABUQX010029820.1:32500-42500 GCA_015478945.1 Trachelipus rathkii
AACGAAAACATGTCCATGAGCGTGAAGGATGGTTGGATATCCTACATTATGTCCCTACTATGTTGAAGAGGGTTATAAAATGAGTTGAAAACCACCATATAACCAGGGAAGAGCTAATCGATGAACAAGACAGGATATTACATTATACTTGTATTACCTCCGAGATGCTCAAACATCCTGGCATGGTTTATGTTTACACTGATATAGTGGATCACCAGTATGTAAGGGATATTACAGCTCCTCTGTTAAGAGTAGTGTATTTTCCTAAAGAGAGTAGAGTAATAACATTCCCCAATGTGCACTATCTTACACTGAGTAGGCCCCAAATCGGCTCTATAAGAGTACATAAAAAGAATGTAGAAGGAAGGCCTTACTCATTCACAAGTGGTACATTGATGTGTAAAGTTCACATTAGAAAGAAGCATCCGCTTCAACTATAACATGATGGAGTATTTTTTAAGCAGAATTGAAAATCTCATTTACACGTTACTGGAATTCATTCAAGAAATAGACGCAGCTGAAAGATATATAAGGGTTGTAATCAACTATATTTCTTCATTCATTAATACACTCTTGCAGTGTAAAGATAGTATAAGAAAGAAGCTCCGACAATAATAGTAATGAATAGCGAAAGAGTATTCGTTGGGTCAAGATTACAAAAGGGATATGGTCTTGGGGGATTTTTCACTAAATTATGGCGAAGCGCACAGCCTCTGTTTAGAAGAGGTGGTGAATATTTAGGTAAGAAAGCTATAAAGACAGGCCTGCACACTATACAGGATATAGCGGCAGGAGCTAATCCACGTGCATCATTAAAAAGACGAATTGCCGATGTTTCTGACGAGATGCTTGATGACGTTAAGCGCAAAATAAGACGAAAAATGACAGGACAAGGTAAGGCTCGAGTTAAAGCACGCGGGAATATCACAACCAAGAAGAAGTCTAAGATTAAAAGACCTCTGAAGAAAAAAGGACGCAAGAAAATCACAACCACGAAAACCCATAAGGTTAAAAGACATCTGTCGAGAAAATGCATTGATGTATTTGCTATTTAATTACTAATTGGTATCTTTCACTTAAAAATGCGACACCATACATATAAGGAACGTATATCCAAGGCCCTGATCATTATACAACCTACCATCATAGTGACAAGATGCACTTCCTTCATCCTTCTAGCCCAGACTGCTGCAAGAGCGAATTGGATCTCTTCTCCATGAGCCCTACCCAGATTAGCGTAAACGAAACCAATTTCATCAGCATTAATCCCACTCACTCGATCACCAGCACCGATGTACCTCTAGAGTTCAATATTCCAGGCACTTCAGACCAGTATCTAGATCCATCCAATGTGTTTTTATATTTTAAAACGAAATTGACAAAGCCTGATGGTACAGATCTTCCTTCAGGTGACGATCACGTAGTGTATACAGAATCAAATTTCCTATATACTTATTTTAATCAGATTGACGTTTATTTCAATGAAACTTCAATCGGGGCGTCAGCAGCTAGTTATTATTATAAAAGTTACATAGAGCATTTACTAAACTTTTCTGATGATGCTAAACAATCTCATCTTCAATCATGTGGTTTTTATAATTTCAAAGACGAGCCTGCACACGTAGATAAAGCGGTAAAAGTTATAAATAACACTTATGAATTCTGGGGATATCTTCTCTCAGGAAAGACTTATTCTTCCTTCTGTAGACGCTAGAATCCGCTTAACCAGATCAAGTCCAAAATTCGCACTTAAAATAAAAAGTAAATCTACTGCTACAACTGTATGTCCAGAACCTGTTTTCAAACTGCTAGAGGCTTTTCTCTATGTTCGAAAGGTGAAATTATTTCCTCAGAGACACTTGGAAATTGAGAAATCGCTTTTAACCAATACAGCTAAGTACCCAATCAGAAGAGTTGAAACCAAAGTATTTAACTTCACGCATGGGTTATCGAGCATCAACATCCCTAACATTGTTAACGGGAATCTCCCCCAAAGAGTAATAGTAGGAATTGTAGAGCACGAGGCATATTCAGGGCATTATAAAAAATCCCCATATAAATTCTCCCCATTTGGTCTTAGAGGTGTCAGTTTACATGTAAATGGCCAACCTTACGGACGTGACTATGAAACGTCATACAATGGGGCACAATCTCTATGTTCGAGACTTTTTTATGGTCTAATAGCCAACACTGTTTTATCGGAGATAGTGGGATGGGGGTAAATCTTGAAGAATACGCAACGAATAGTAATTGATATGCAGTCGATCTCAGCGCTGACCTTTCAGCTTGTAACGCGAGTCATTAAAATATTTTGAGAAAGGGTACATTAGGGCTGAGTCTCTCATATAGTGGAAGTTTACAATCATCCATCACTGTTGTTGTTTATCTAGAGCACCCTCAACTCATTGAAATTGAAAGAGCACGCAATGTGCCTTTGAATTATTAAAGATGAATGGAGAAGAAATAAAAGCCATGTTTAAAAACGAGCCTTGAATTTTAGGAGTATTCGCCATTAATGAAATAGATTCTGTGAAACTGGAGAAGGATAGCGGATTCGTGTTCAACACATCGCCTCGACATGTGACATCGGGAGGACATTGGATTTCTTTTTACAGGAAGAAGAATGGAGCTGTTTACCTGATTGATTCTTTGGATTTTAAAAATTATTTTGAAAATCAATCTATCATCAATTAAATATTGCATAATAATCGTAATTATATAAAAGCTATGACACGGCCTGTTCAGCCGTCATACTCTAATTTATGCGGGTTGTACTGTATTTATTTCATCATAGGCTTTTTAAGCAATGTATGCTTAATGAAATTGTAAATATTTTCGATGCTAAAAATTTGTATGCCAGTTATTATATAGTTTCCAACTATATAGTAAATGTTTTAAAATAAAAACATACTTTTACTATCCTTAAAACTTAGTCCCCTTTATATATATATATATATATATATATATATATAATATATATTATAATATATTAATTATATATTATTATATACTATATTATTATATATATTATATATATATATATATATATATATATATATATAAATTATATATTATAATATATATAATTATATATATATATATATATATATATATATATATGATATATATTATATATATATATATATATATATATATATATATATATATATCAATAGTTAAATGTATATAAATGATAAAGGTTCATGAAAATACACGTTTTATGACGTCACGAGTTTAAAGGCAGATGGGTGCAATGTAGCGAATAAGGTATTCAGTGGCTAACTGTACGGTGTAGCGTTAACAGCTCTCATTTTTGCAATACATTTTAAAAAGTTGCAGCTATGGGTATTATAACGTATATTCAAAAGTGCTGGTTCATTTTAAAATCCTGGTACACATGTGTTAATTACACATCAGATTTTTCAACTAGACACCCATACACACCCCGCGATCCTGCCAAGTCGCGCATTGTCTGTGCATCAGATAATGTTCACGGTCATCGAATGCGTGCCTCAGCTGCAGCTAAGGAAGGAAATGAAACTGTATACTTCGATATAACGTTAAAGTACAATAACAGGGTACCCATAATGGATGGTCACATAAAGAAAACTACAGAGTTAAATAGTGAGCTTAAAACATGTACAGTCGATGTAGAACAATTTAAAATGCAGATCCCTCTCCCAATCCATCTAAAACTTTCATCTAAGATACGTTTTCTGGCCGACCAAGATCTTGATGAGTGTGCAAAAAGAGGTTGATTAATTATATAATAACAATTAAAAGAAAGGAAGTTTCTGGAGATATTGTTACATTTCAACCAGCGGAGCATCAAGATGTTTGCGGGTGGAGATGAATTTTATTTATATATACACACTTCATGTATATTTTACTAATGTAGCAATAAAATTTTGGAGTAAAAACTTTTTTAATATCCTTTATATTAAAAGAACATATGATAATTAGGCTAAAAGCAGTACACAGTATAATAAGACAGATTCAGAGAAGCGCCACAGTAGTTGTGATAGAAGTAACAATGGTTCTCTCTCTCTCTCTCACTCTCTCTCTCTCTCTCAATCTCCCTCTCTCTCTGTTGTATAGGTATGAGTGTGCACCTTTATGGGAAACTTTACTCAGATTCATGTGCTTTAATAAAACAAGAGATTCCAACATCGATCTCGATAAGTCCAAAATTTCGGAATTATTTAAAAAATATATTTTTCATAGTACTCGATATAATTTTATTTCAAACTCCTCTTTGTTTATCTTTGTTGATTTTTCTTATTATTAATTAACTTATTATAATATATTTTTATTAGCTTCTTTAAATGTATATTTTTGATTTACGAGATCAAAATCAAAATATTTCCTTTAATCTCATTTGAATAACTAAAAAAAAAAAAAAAATAAATGCTAATAACCAAATAAATAAATAAATAAATAAAAAATAATACAATAAATAATTCAAAAGCTTCTTTTATTAAAGAAATTCTTAATAATTTTCATATCCATTCTCTCTCTCTCTCTCTCTCTCTCTCTCTCTCTCTCTCTCTCTCTCTCTCTCTCTTCCTTTTTCTCTTCAGTCTCTCTCTCTCTCTTCTCTCTTCTCTCTCTCTCTCTCTCTCTCTCTCTGGCTAATTTTTATGGAATTGCATGAGAGTATATAAAGAACTTATTTTTATGTTATGTTTATCCAAAATGATACTGGAAATATGACTTGAATCAATAGATCAATAGATCAATAGATCATGGAAGGGTGGGTGGGGAGGGGAGTGGAGGGATGGGTGGTTTGATTTACTGATTTATTGATTTACTGCTTTAAAATCAGTAAACTAATACACTTTACTATGATATTTTATTCAAAGAACTTATTTATATGTTATGTTTGGAAAAAACTTTGTTATTTTTCTGTTATGTTTGGATAAAACTTTGTTATTTTCATGTTATGTTTGCAATTATTCGTTGGGGATTATGATAGTTAGGTAAGGTTAAGATGAATTTTTTTAAATATTACTATGTTAATGTAAAAACTTTGTTACGTTAGCATATATTCGTTGGTTAGTATGATAATTAGACAGGGTTATGATAAATTTTTGTTAAATATTACCATGTTAATGTAAAATTAACATTGATATGTTAGAGATATGCTTGAAAAAAGTGTAAATAGGTTACGTTTTGTACGCTGTGTTAGTTACTTTACTGTTGTTAAACGTGGACCTTTGTTAATGTTAGTAGTTTATTCGTGTGTAAGGTGTGTAGGTTTGTCGTTGTATATTATACTTCTTAGTTCCAGGTTAATGCTTGTAGCTTATTAATGTGAAACTTTGTACTTAGCATATATTCGTTGGTTAGGTATATACAAAGAACTTATTTTATGCTATGGTTTGTACCGAAATGATACTCGAGAATGTGACCTGAATCAAAGATTCATAGATCAATAGAATCATGGGAGGGGGGGAAGGGAGGGGAGGGAAGGGGGGCTGGATGGTCTGTTTTACTGATTTACTGATTTACTGCTTTAGGATCAGTAAACTATTACACTTTACTATGATATTTTATTAAAAAAACTTATTTTTATATTATGTTTGGAAAAAACTTTGTTATGTTTGCAATTATTCGTTGGGAATTATGATAGTTAGGTAAGGATTATGATAAAGTTTTGTTAAATATTATTATGTTAATGTAAATAACTTTGTTACGTTAGCATGTATTCGTTAGTATGTATGATAATTAGACAAGGTTAGGATAAATTTTTTTTAAATATTACCATGTTAATGTAAAATTAACATTGATATGTTAGAGATATGCTTGACAAAGTATGATTAGGTTACGTTTTTGTATGCTATGTTAGTTACTTTACTGTTGGAACTTTGTTAATGTTAACAGTTTATTTGTGCGTAGGGTGTGTTAGGTTTGTCGTTGTACATTATATTCTTAGTTCAGGTTATGCTATGTTAGCTTTATTAATGGAAAAACTTTGTTACGTTAGCATATATTCATTGGTCAGTGTATGAAAGAGCTTGATTTTATGTTATGTTTATACAAAATGATACTCGAAATGTGACATGAAACAATAGATCAATAGATCAATAGATCATAGAATGGTGGGAGGAGGGGCGGAGGGGAGGGAGAGGGGGGGCGTGGTTTGATTTACTGATTTACTGATTTACTGCTTCAAGGGATGTAAAAACGCTAATTTTTGTCATAGACATAAAATGAATAAAAAAATTTTTAAAAAATATTTAAAAAATAAAAATAAAATAAAAATAAAAGTTTTGTGTTATGTTAAACAAAATGTGACTTGAATCAATAGATCAATAGATCAATAGATCAATAGATCAATAGATCAATAGATCAATAGATAATGGATGGTGTGGGGAGGGTAGGGAGGGTGGTTTGATTTACTGATTTACTGATTTACTGCTTTAGGGTATGTAAAACATGACAATTTTACTTAAAATATTACTTGAATCAATAGATCAATAGATCAATAAATCAATAGATCAATAGATCAGGGATGGACATGAGGATGGCATGATGGTGGTTTGATTTACTGATTTACTGATTTACTGCTTTAAAGTATGTAAAACCTAACAATTTTAGGAAAAACTTTGACTTGAATCAATAGATCAATAAATCAAGAATGGACAGGAGGGTACTGTCGAGGGTGGTTTGATTTACTGATTTACTGATTTACTGCTTTAGGGTATGTAAAACATAACAATTTAAGTAAAAAATATGACTTGAATCAATAGATCAATAGATCATGAGGGGGTGGGGAGGGTGTTGTGGGTGGTTTGATTCACTGATTTACTGATTTACTGCTTCAGGGTGTGCAAAAACGAAAAAAATTTACGTTAAAAACGTGAAAAGCATAAAAAAAATTTGTAATCACAAAATGTTTTAAACAAAATAAATTAAAAATAAATAAAAAATAATAAAAATTTGAAAATAAATTTAAAAATTTAAATCGAAAACAATAATTAAACAACAAAAAAAGAAAATACATGTAAAAATGAAACTTATAAAATAAAATAACAAACAATATACTTTAGTTGACGTTTATAAAAAGAAAAGGAGATTTTGTAAATAGAAATTTCAGTCTGAGGCTAAACGAATGTTTACTAACTCAGCACCGGTGCCGGTACCAACTCCTATCCTTCTCAGACTCTTTCCTTCTTCTTCCTTCTTTCTTCTTTCTTCTTTCTTCTTTCTTCTTTCTTCTTTCTTCTTCCTTCTTCCTTCTTCCTTCTTCCTTCTACCTTCTACCTTCTCTTTTTCTCTTCCTTCTTCCTTCTTCCTTTTTCCTTCTTCCTTCTTCCTTCTTCCTTCTTCCTTCTTCCTTCTTCCTTCTTCCTTCATCCATCTTCTGTTTTGCGCTCCGTGCATTTCTTCTGAAGACCCCCTCTAGGGGTTCCCCAGACACCCTTTAAGAACTTACAATCCTCATATTCAAGTTCTACGGCCCTATAAACATATATTGATACCAATATGGGACTAAACGAATATTTATTTACTCGGCACCGCACCGGCTCCACCACTGCTGCCGTTGTCAACTCCAACTCCTCTGACTCAGACTCCTTCTCCGACTTCTTCCTTCTCTGACTCCGACTCCGACTCCTTTGTCCACTTCTCTTTTGCATTTCGTTCATTTCTACGGGGGACCCCCTTCGGTGGGTCACCAGATACCCTTTACGAACTTATGACCCTCATATTCGAGATTTACGGGTTCGATAACATATATAGGGATACAAATATTGTATTATTATACAAATATTTACTAACTCTTCACCGCACCGGAGCCAGTAACGGGGCTGGCTCCGAATCGAATCCGCATCCGAATCCGACTCCGACTCTGGCTCCGAATCCTTTCTCCAAATTTCAGCCTTCTAGGATCATTCAATTTTTAGGGAGGTAGCACCCCCCCCCCCCACGGGAGGCGCACGGACACGTAACCTCGTGTGTGCATGCTCTCGTGCGTAAAAATCGATTCCCTACGGCAATGGTCGGCAAACCGCTGGCTCGCAGCCCAACATGCCGGCTTCTTTGCCCCTTGGTGTGGCTCAATTCCACAAAATACCCGTGAGATTGAAACTTCGTGATGACTGGTTTTCGTATTTCTATTTTTACATTCTTAAATGGTGTTTATGTGTCTTTATCTTTAGGCGAGTGCCCTGAAGCGACTTAATGAGAAAACATTTCTAGAAAGACTAAATGTCAACGCGTATCGTCAAGTAGTATCTTTGCATCGTGTTCTACAATGTATTAATTCCGTTCGCGTACCCCCGCAGGAAAGACTAGAATTGTAGTAAAAATCCGCACTCCTGTGGTTAGCAATTTTACCTGCCTCTGTCCGAAGCTCTTTGCCTCCCCTCCAAGGTTCATGCACGAGTTGAGTGAGCCAGTCAGTCAGCAGTCTCATTGTGCAGTGGTTAGTGCTGGTCGCGTCAGCAAATCGCGAGCGTGTGACAAAAGAACCTACTCGAAGCATAAAGTTACCTGTATTTTTCCAACCAGCTGTAAATCCTACAGGTATTTTTGTCATCAATTTAAGAATTGTAATTATTTTGTGTCGGTGGCTTTATTATTATTATTATTGTCGTTTTGTAAGGAAAATAGTTTATTGCTATTATTCATTGGGTTAAAAATATATAAAGTATATATAAAATAATATAAATTTGTAAACAGAATAACTAATGCTATTCTATCTACGACAATTATAAAGTGAAACATTTTCCTAGGTGCCCTGTTTGACATGGCTACAAAGAAGAGGAAAGAAAATCGGAAGACGAAAACCGTGAATTTAAAGTTGAATGGACCGAGACTTTCGCGTTTATTCAAAACTTAAATGGCCTTCCGACCTGTCTTATTTGTAAGGAAAAATTGGCGCATAACAAGAAATCAAATTTGGAGGGACACTTTACAAATAAACACGTGTCATTTAGTACTAAATATCCTGTCGGTGATGCAAGGAAGAAAGCAGTTGAGAAACTTCAGATGAGTCAAGAAAAATCAAGTTCTGTATTTAATTACTGTATGCAATCTTCCAACAATGTTAATATTGCAAATTTTGTGGTTAGTCAAGAGATTGCTAAGAGAGGAAAACCATATACAGACGGCGAATACACCTGGAATAGTATTCCTGACTCATATAATCACTGAAAAAACTAGCATCTGCTGTTCTTTCCTTATTCGGGTCCACATATTCATGCGAGCAATCATTTTCGAGCATGAACCTTATCAAGAGTAATTGAGAAGTGTCTTAATTGAATGAGAACCGGATCGTGCCTAAAATTAAAACAACAACTTACAAACCTGACTTACCCAAACTTTCCAAGGAGATGCAAGGCCTTTGTTCACATTAGTGTTTCTCAGTCATTGTCATGATTTAATTTTATGGATATCTTACAATTTAATTTTATCAATAAATAATATCGTTATTAAGTATGATATCAATATTCAACGCACCTATAGTTTAACTAAGACTTAAAACTTTAGGACGAAATAAGTATCCAAGACGAGTGTGAATGAGAGAGTTGGAAGGGGTCGACCTCAGCGAACGTACCTCAATCAGATTGAGGAACGTTTTTAGCAAAGGCCAGCTTTGGAGTACCTTAATTTAGTTAATAACAATGTACCTACCTATATAGTTTAAGTTAAAAATTTGGTCTCTCAAAGATTTTCAATTCGTTATCTGTTGATATTTGGGCTCTTTTTACAAATGAGTTTGCCGACCACTGCCCTACGGGAATCGATTTTGACTCAAAATCGACACCCTGCGGGTATCGATTTTTCGACGTAGCGCTGTGTAGGTGTGATTTGTGTGTGTGTATGTGTGTGTGTGTGTGTGTGTGTGTGTGTGGCTCGTGTGCGTAAAAATTGTACCCTGCGGTATTTTTGACTCGCGCAAGGTCATATTTGCCTTCACTTTCGGGTATATATATATATATATATATATATATATATATTATATATATATATATTAACATTATATATATTATAT
>JABUQX010029821.1:0-2500 GCA_015478945.1 Trachelipus rathkii
ACTATAGAACCAGCTTCAAGAAACTGTAGAGAGTAATCCATATGAATATACCACAAAACCCTCATTAATAGGTATTTGGGAATTTATATTTAGTTGAATAAAAAGGTGAATGATTGTGAGTTGAGTAAAATTAAAATAATATAGATTCATACTTCATGTTTCAAATATTAGATTATAAAAAAAATTGAGTCATACTTAATCATAAACTATTCAAATAAGAATGAGGAAAGTCTGAAGGAGTTATAAATGTTTTTACTTAATTGATCTTGCAGGGCATATATACATTGCATTAATACAATGTATATATATTTTTCCAGGGTTTTTTGTTCATGATTTTTTTTTCCAAATTTTGTTCTGGCGTGGTTGGATATTAACCAGAAGGAAATTGATTGAAGAAAGAAGGAGAGAGAATTTAAAGATAAGCAACCCTAATTGCCTTAGCTGTATGCTTTTCACTCACTTTTCTACTTCCTTACTAACCCCACAATTACACGTAATTCCTAAAAACTCGCATCTCATATCTATCCACTCTTTTCTCCCACATGCAGCACAGCACGCAAACTGAGGCAAGAAATAAGATAAGAAGTAGAATAAGTTGTAAGAGATAGGAGTTAGAGGTTTAAGAAAAGTATTGAAGGGAATTACGGATTTTGTGAAATCTGGAAACACGAATAGTTAAGATAGAACCTGCCTAAGTAATTCACATACCAATAGCGACGTTTGTAAATAAATTTTTTTTGTTGTAAGTTTATATAAAAATAAAAAAATTGTACTTGAGCTGTGTCCATAGCCCTGAGAATAGGGATTATTAAAAAATTATTGTATCATAAGGTAAAGATTCAGGAGCTAAACAAAAGTGCACCTTCAAGGAGTCCACATTCCTGGATCTGGCTGTTAAGGCCAGAAGACCAAAAGTAAGTTAAAAGAAGTTTCGTTGTTATTTATGAGAGGAGGTGGAGCAATAGATAGGAGGACCTGTCGGGTAGCCCCAGAACACATACAATATAATACTTCCCTACACATTAAACCTAAACTGTTGTACCCCATTTCCCCACTCACCATTAAAATATGATCGGAAGCGTGAGAAAACAATTCCAAAGGTAAATTGGAATGCAGGTTGCTGGAATGAACTAATAGATCTTACTTCTACTGGTGTTGCAGAACCGGCAAATATGAAAAACATGTCCAATGAAGAAATACAAAATTGTTTGACTACTCTTATTAGGCCAACTCTTCCCGATTTTCCATCACATTCTCAAAGCGTTGAAAGATCTGTGAAATTAGTGACATCAGCTTCTCAACATGTGTATGACTTTGAGAGTAGACATGCATCGATTCTAACAAAAGTGGCAAGTAGGAAGATGCATCTGTCGTTTACGTCCAAATCATATTAC
Organism: Trachelipus rathkii; assembly: GCA_015478945.1. Taxonomy (NCBI): domain Eukaryota; kingdom Metazoa; phylum Arthropoda; class Malacostraca; order Isopoda; family Trachelipodidae; genus Trachelipus; species Trachelipus rathkii. Next base: position 1,395 of record JABUQX010029821.1, read on the forward strand.
TCACAATCGTATGATGACATATTACAATAGTTAACATACAATGTCAAACTTACGGCAATGCACAGATGTAGTCCAATTGCTTATACAATGTATAATGAACTGTGTTTCTTTTTACTCTTTAACATTTGTAAATAATAACATTTGAATGGAATCATACCTTCACAGACACATCCATGATAAAAACCAACATATCAGTCGGATTATATATATATCATTGCTTGAAGTACAACAAAATAACTTTGATTCGATTTCCGCAAGCAACTCCTTTTTAGATTCCTCTAAAACTCTAGGAGGACATTTTTTTCCATCTAATTCAACTACTGCAACATTACACAGTTTGCGGTTATGTATGTTATCAACATACCCTAATATATATATATATATATATATATATATATATATATATATATATATATATATATATATATATATATATATATATACTATATATATATATATATATTATATATATATATATATATATATATATATATATATATACAGTCACTGGCCAAATTATTAACCGCAACTTGAATTTTTTGGTATTTTAAAGTTTTCAGTGCATTTAGTTTGTGTGTGGCTCTTGAAGTGCTATTGTTGATGTAGGGGGGGGGGGTGTAAATGTCATATGTGAATCAAATCAAACCTAGGATGAAGGATTTTTTATATAGTGGGAGTCTAGTGTTTGATGGAACAATTGCTGGGTATATATTTGTTACATTCTCTTCTGTCTGGGGTGAGTAGGGTAATAGAGGATTTTTTGAGATGATGAAGTCATTCTGTTTGTTGTTAGCCATTGCCCCAGTTGGATTATATATTGTTACAGTCATTTGCTTGCTATGTTTATAGAAGGATTTTGTAGGTGATTGATCATCAGCATAATTATTAATTTTTATAGAAGGAGGGGTGGGATGAGTTAGATCATGCATAAAAATGTTAAAAAGTGTAGGTGAAAGAACAGCTTCCTGGAGACTCCATTATATAATTTGTATAACTTGGAGGAATGGTGTGCTTGGAAGACTATCTTTGCGACTGGAGAGGAACTATGCTATTATTATTATCATTTTAGTCATTAATGATTATGTGTGTGTTTAAGATTATCTATT
>JABUQX010029821.1:5000-7500 GCA_015478945.1 Trachelipus rathkii
TTTTGGGTCATTGATATGCCAAATCTTTTTTGGGGAGAAACTCTCCTCAAAACTCACTTATCTCACGGCTTGAATCTATTGCTCTTTTGTGGTTTCCCCTGTTTTAGAAAATACAACTTTCTCCCTTTAACTATTAAAAATTTTGGACTTCCAGATATTCTCTTCGATGGTGATTTTTCATATAAATATAAGATTTTATGTTGAAAGTTATATAAAAAAAATTTTTTTAAATTTCTTTATAGTTAAACGAAAGTTCATAAGAAATTCCGGTTCCGGCCGGAATTCCGGCCGGAATTTTTTTGTGATTCCGGCTAATTCCGGTTCCGGCCGGAACTGAAAATTTCAGTTCCGGTACACCCCTACTTATTACCATTCAGTAATGAACACGGTTTATATTCCTCAACCATGCACCACTCCAGCTATACACATTGTTATAACTATTGCATCAAAATTATTTATTCTAAATACCTTTGCAATGCTGCTACTACCCTTCTTTAGAATTCTACCATATATACTATCAAGACCTGCAGCTTTACTTTGGTCAATGTGGTCTAGTAAAGATTTAATTTCATTTACCTCAATTTCAAATTTGTTAAGAATTTATAACATGCATACCAGAACTATTTGTCTCTAAACTATTATCCAATCTTTCTCCAGATGGTTGGAGATCAGAGAGGGTCAATGGTAATGTTGGGTTTTCTAACAGCAAGGATGAGGCATTGCTAATTGGAGACTCTATGATACAATACCTAGATAGGACTTTCAAACTACGGATAGAAGGAATCAAATGAGAATATGTTATCCAGGTGCCAGAGTGAGTGATATCATGGATTAGATAGATAGAGAGATTAAGGATACAAATGTTGATTCAAATGTGATATTACATGCTAGTACAATTGGTATAGGACATAGAAGGTCAGAAGAATTAATAGCAGATTATAGGAGGCTGATTCAGAAGATAAAAGCTATTGGAAGAAGGTGCATGATTTCTGGGATTATACCTAGGTTAGGTGAAGGTCAGGAATGGGGATGCAGGGCTTTAAGTTTAAATGAAACTGTTAGGAAATTATGCATTTCAGAAAATATTAAGTTTTTGGATTTGGGATAGAATTTCTAGACCAAGATCTTTTTGCAGAAGACAAAGTTCACCATAAAGAAGAATCTAAGACATTATTTGCATAACTGAAGCATGGGTAAATAAATCATTGCATGGAGACTCCTTTCAAGAATTTGAAATAGACGGGCACTCATATTATTTGTACCGGAATAAAGGAAAGAAGGGTGATGGTGTGGTGCTTTATGTTAAAAGCAATATTCAATCTGTGTTAATGACTGACATTAAAACTAATCATGATGTTGAATCTATGTGGGTAGATATCTGTATGTATAATAAATCATACAAAATAGGGGCATTTTATAGACCTCCTTGCCAGAGTCAAGAAATTTCACAGAAATTGTGAAAGAAATTGAGAGACCATGCCACAATAAAGAAAAAAAAAGGTATAGTCATGAGTGATTTTAATTTTCCTGGCATTCAATAGGATTCCTTGTCCAATGTGTATCATAATAGTTCTGTTTTTAGGCCTATAAATTGTATACTAGACAACTTTTTGAGCCAGGTGGTCCATGAACCTATAAGACTCTCAGCACTGTAAGACTTAATATTAACTAACAATGATGGTGGATGAGATTAGAGTTGCGGAAAATTTAGGGATTAGTGATCATAATTACATTTAACATTAATGTGATATCTGGGCCCAAATTCCAAGTTAATAAGGAAAAGATCTTAGATTTCTGAAATGGTAATTTTACCAAATTTCAAGACATGCTTAGTGTAAATTGACTGGATAAGTTTAAAGACCAAAACTGTTTTATCATGTGGGAACCCTTTAAAGCAAATTTTGATGATTCATATTCAGTCAGTATGTTTTAAAGATAGGTGGCAAAGAGGAACCTATTTGGTGGTATAAGAGAGAAAATCAATGAAAAGTGTAGCTAGATGTTTTAAAATATTGAAGGGTAGTCATAGAGGAAGATTTAGAAAATTATAGGAAAATAGAAATGAACTTAACCAGTCAATAAGAAAGGCAAAGAGAGAGGCAGAAATTAATTTAGTAAGGAATAGTATAATAAGGACCCAAAAAAGTTTTTAGCTTTTATAAATTTAACTAAGAATAGGCCAACAGGTCCAATTAAAATTAATGAAAATTTAATAAGTTCAGATAAGGATTTGGTTAACATTTTCAATGCTTATTTTGCATCAATGTTCACTGAGGAAAGATTGGATAATAGTTTGAAGACTAATAGTTTAGGTATACATATAGCTAATAAATAGACTTACAGATTTTGAAATCGAGGTAAAATTAAATTAAATCTTTAGAAGACCATATTGACCCAAATAAAGCTTGCAGGTCTAGATGGTATATATGGTAGAATCCAAAAGGAGGGTAGCAGCACCATTGCAAAGGCACTGTATTTGATTTTTAAATGATCTATAACA
>JABUQX010029821.1:10000-12500 GCA_015478945.1 Trachelipus rathkii
GGCCCTCTCAGTTTTTTTTATAAGAAAAGCTTATGGGAAAATTACAAACTTTGCGAGCCTCTAACTTTTTTTCCTAAAGAGTTACATCATTCTGTTTTTTTTTATTCATTACTATTTTTTTTAGAGTCTATGCTGTGACTTTTTATAAAAATCTAAGTATGTAAACAATTACCATATAGCGTCGGGCAGGGTGACTTGGACCACCTTAGGCATAACTTGCTCCCGACTCTCCCCTAATGCACTTTTTGCAATTTTTTTTTTTTTTTTTGAAAATCAAGGCCCTATAGTCGGTCATAAGCACACAAAAAAATAATAATGTAATTCTAATAATAATAGTTTTATTAAAGTTTGAATAACGCTCAGTCACCCCGACCATGGAGGGGTGAAGCGGACCACCATTGAGGGGTGACTCAGACCATCTGTTTAAATTCCTCTTTTATGTATAAATTCAATTTTATATTTTAATTTTTACTTAATATAATAATTATTTATCATATTAAAATTCGTAATAAGTAATAAAAATGTCAATAATGATAAATAAAATAAGAATAAAAATAAGGTGGTCCGATTCACCCCTCTCCGCTCAAAAATTTTGACACTTTTTTGAATTCATTTTTTTTTAAAATTTTCACTTAATATAAGTAACTTTTTATTATATTTAAATTAATTATACGTAATAAAAATGTCAATAATAATACGTAAAATAGAAAAACAATGGTGGTCCGAGTCACCCCTCCATCAATTTTTACGGGGGTGAATCGGACCAAGTTAGGCCCCGTGATTTTGCCACTAATACTGTTTGGATAAAAAATTTACTTTGCCAGTTTAAAGCTAACATACTCGAGTGTATCCACTGAAAAAATAATTAAAATCCATCCACAATTTTTCATTTTATTATGAAGTTAAAAAAACTCACATTTTTCAAAAGTGAAATTCTATTGAAGAACATTTTGTACCCTTATTTCTAACATTTTTTAAAAATATAAAAACTTTATAGAATTAAAGATGATCTAAATAAAACTTGTACTACCGCTTGGCTATTAAATGAGAGAAAAAAAAAAAAAAATTTTATTTTTTATATTTTATTTAGGTGGACCGAATCACCCCTCCTAAAGAGGCGGGCCCGGTCACCCCGCCCGACGCTATATTTATTCTCCATTTGATTTTGAATAAAATTTTGAAATATTTATACACATTAATAAATTTTTGCAAGTTAAAATATTATCCAGATGAGTAAAAAGGTATATATATATATATATATATATCATATCGTATAGTCTATATATATATATATATATATATATAATATATATATATTATATATATAGTATATATATATATTATATATAATATATAATATATATATATATATATATATATATATATATATATATATATATATATATATATATATTTTTGTTTACAGATATGATTTGATGAAGTCAGGATGGAAGCCTCTACATGGATAAGGGATATTAAAAGTAGTAAAAGTAAAAAGTAGTAAAAGTATTTTAAGTAATTATATTATAAGTAAAAAGTAGTAAAAGTATTATAAGTAAAAAGGAGTAAAAGTATTTTTCACTAGTAAGCCGGACCAAAGTCAGGCTGTAGCTAGTTAGAAACTAGAGTAGCATTTAGGTTAAGTTTTAGTTTCATTTTGATTTCTTTAATCACTTTTGTCTTTATATATTTCAGTTGTGTTATCTAATGAAGTTAGTTTAGAAATAGAGAGAAATAATTAGTAGGGGAACTTGTAATCGGAAGTAGATGTAATAGCAAGAAGAAGGAAACAAGCATATGGTGAATGGTGTAAAGTATAAAAGAGTATCAAGAGGCTAAAGATTGAAATGGACATACAGTGGTTATAGTATTAAAGTAGTGTATAGTAAAATTAAAGTAGAGGGGTACTTCTAGATTTGGGAGTGTCTCTGTAGTCTGTACCTAGTCAACTAGAGATTGATCTATAGTATGCTAGGTTGTTTTTGTTGCTATTTCTTTTCACAAATTGTTAAATCATTAGTTTAAGTATTTAGGTAATATTTTACCTATTGAGTAAAAAGTGTATTTAATTTATGTTAACCATGGTCTCCCATTAATCTACTCATCGTCATCATGGATAGCCCTTCTAATGCTAGTAAGTAATTGTTGTAATTATCTCTGTTACCATTGCTATTTTTTATCATATATATATATATATGATAATTGAAATAATATATATATGCATAATAATATATATATATATATATATATATATATATATAATATATATATATATATGTAAAATAAGCTAAAAACTGCACATGAAAAATATTCTTTTACTAAAAATATAAAAATGGAGAAAAAAATGAATGATAAAAAATAAAAGAGAAAAAAACAGTTTTTTTTGGGCAAAATGGGTGGAATAATAATCTGATATTTTAATAGCAAAAATTAATATTTACAATATACAGCAAATTTTGCTATAAACTTTTATTATAGCTCTATTTTTCAAAACTAAAAC
>JABUQX010029821.1:17500-43098 GCA_015478945.1 Trachelipus rathkii
TTAGAACGGTACGCGAGCAACATGTTGCCCGCGAGCTACGGGTTGCTGACATAGGCTATATTAAGTTGGTTATACAATATACAGTTAGTTACTTCTGTCTTCTACGAAAAATTATATATATATATATATATATATATATATATATATATATATATATATATATATATATATATATATATATATATATATATATATATATATATATATATATATAATTTATATATATAATCTTTAAACAAATACTTAGAAATGTATATAAAAACATTATATATATACATATATATATATATATTATATATATATATAATATATAATATATAATATATTATATATATTTATATTATATATATATATATATATATATATATATACGCTACAACTGACAGGGCGAAAGCTCTTCCTGGGAGTTGTTATAGATTATAGATAAATAGTAATAATTAACAGAAATGTTTTCATGTTTACTTACTACTCTTGAAATCGCCGTTGCAGTCTTGCATTTTGTGATGCAAATGTTAATAACCTCTTTGATGTCAATTTGTTTTGATATTGCAGTTCATACACTTTCAAATATTAATAAGGACAGGTTCAATATTGGAACTCGGCTGAGCCCATTTTCACCCTCTAAAAATGACATTAAAATCGAATATTCAGCCCCGATTTTACCCCTCTGCCCCACACCATAACTGTAGCTTATTTTGCCATTTAAAACGTTTTTTTTGCGCGGGTGTTTTTTCTGTGTGCTGCAGTCAGTTCTTTCAGAATTTTCAATTTTTCAAAAAAGCCCATGTTTTTGACATTTTTTCGTATCAACTTCCAGAATTTTTTTAAAAATGACTTCAACTTGAAATATGCATAGATGGGCCATATCCTGTCCAGATAGGTCACATTATATTTTCGATTGTTTTTGAGTTGTTGGCCTCAGCGTGTGTCCAATTTCCAAACCACTTTTTTTGATTTTAAAATGAAAAATTTGCGAAATTTTTTTTCAGTTCGTGCGAAGTGATGAAATTTTCAGGGCATATGTAGTCGGATGAGATGTACATTTTTTACTTAGATAATTTCTTTGTATATGCATTAGTTTTGGATTTGTTCTTGGAACAAATTTTCAAAAAAAAATTTTGGATTTTTTTTTTTTTTTTTTTATAATTAAAAAAAAAACAAAACAAAAAAAAAACAAAGTAAAAAGATCCATCTCTTGCCCGACTATAGAAACCCTGAAAATTTGATGTTGATCGGATGAGTAGAAAAAAATATATATCAATTTTTCACGTCCTACCAAAAATTCAAATGTTTATAAAAGTGAAATATTGATATTTTTTTATACTTGTCCGATAAACATTAAATTTTCAGGGCTTCTATAGTCGGGCGAGATGCATCTTTTTTACTTAGATAAATATTTTGTATATTCAAAAGAAATTTTAAAAAATTTCCTTTTTTTTTTTTTTTTTTTTTTTTTTGAGAATTTGTTCCAAGAACAAATCCAAAACTAATGCGAGTATACAAAAAAATATTTAAGTATAAAATGTGCATCTCTTTCGACTACATATGCCCTGAAAACTTCATCCACTTCGCACGAACAGGAAAAAATTATCGCAATTTTTCATTTTAAAATCCAAAAAAAAAGTAGTTAGGAAATTGGACAACGCTGAGCACAAAACTCTAAAAAAATCGAGAAAAACAAATGTGACTATTGTAGGTAAAAAGACCCATCTATGCATATTTCAAGTTTGAAGTCATTTCGAAAAAAATTCTGAAAGTTGAAACGAAAAATGTCAAAAACATGGTTTTGAAAAATGAAAATTCTGAAAGAATGAGACTACAGACACAGGAAAAACACCCGAAAAACAACGTTTTAGCGGCAAAAAAAGCTACAGTTTGGTGTTTATAGGGTCAAAATCGGTTGATAATTCCGAATTTTATGTCCATTTATAGGGAAGGTGAAAATTGGGCTTAGGGCGACCCCAATACTGAATCTTCCCTTAATCTCTCCTGTGACATTGTAGAACGTGAGTAATTTTTTATCAGTTTTAACTTGGAAAATGTCCGCTCGGCGGTTGCCACAGTTACAGGCAAAGTCAAGAGCAGCAAAAACGTGGTGCAAACATCTGGTATACTTGACGCAATGATGTAGCTGTCAATGAATAATAAATCTGCCAAATCTCTTATTGATGTTCTTGATCTAATGTCTTTCATAAGAGTCACTCGAAAGCTTTGAATTTCAGAAGGAAAGTTTTCTGTGAGATCTCTATATTCCTATAACAAAATTTCAGCTTTTTTTCTGCAATTCTTCATTTGTTGATGTTGAAAGAAATTCTGGAGTCAGCGTTATAAAGAGACTAGACAAATGGTCCATACTTTCAAATCTTTTTTTTAATTGGACAATAATTGTGTACAATGTTCGGTAAAATACAGCAGTTTGATAATACCTCAATGGATCTAATAAACGCTCATCCTGGACTAGCTCATCAAAATGGCATTTAGTTCTGCGAACTCTATGATCTGGAAAAATGGCATCAAGACACCATTGTTGGGCAACAGCAGAAACAGTTGCCATAGTATCTTCAAAATTATTTCTTAAATGTGAAAGGCTATTAATTAAAAGCGTTATCAAGTACAGTAGTTTCTTTTGATAGATCAGCGTTACTGTTCTGGAGAAATTTCGAAGCCAAGTTAAGAGATTCTATTATTAATGTATGATAAACGACCTGGAAAATAAATTCAAAATTTTCCATGTTTTTTTTTTCAATCCATTTGCCTTTGCTCTTTCATCGAGTTTTGTAGATTGCAGAACCAATTTGAATAAAACTAAAACCACGGGCACGGGCCCCCACATGCACCGGGCCCTCCCGCATTGCAGGCCTTGCGGTCCCGTAAGTTACGCCACTGTATATATATATATATATATAATATATATGTGTGGTCAGCATCCCGAAGAGGCCAAGCATGTAACTAAAAAACTATAACAGCTACAAGAAAATAAAAAAACATTTTATTAATCAGGAGACATTTTTATCCATGTTTTTTTTTTTAAAAAAATAAATAAAATAACGCTTTTGAAAAATTTAAAATTGGTAGACGTTAAAAAAATGAAGGAAAGAACCGCATGGTTTTATTTGATAAAAACCGTTTTTGAGAATACGAAGGAGCTCGAATACCGAGAAAGCGCGCAAAGTTGCCAAATGTTGATTTTTTTTAACTAAAGAATACCCCACTGGTAAAACTTAAAGATGGATAGAGTCGGGGTTTCTCGGCCTACCTCTGTCCCTCCGTCGGCTCGAACCCCCTAAAAAGGATATAAAAAGAAAAAAATAACATTTTCTCCAGAGCAAAAATAAAAACAATATTTGGTAACTCTCGCTCTCGTGAACTAATGCAGGGATTCAAGGTCAATCACAGCGTACGCTTGCCAGATCTAAGATTATACTAATATTTAAGGTGTTATTAATAAATATTAGAATAAAATAAAAAAAAATTTTAAGTAAGAATTTCGTGCATACATGACCACGATTTCTTAAGAAATTGACTTTTGTTTACAAACAGTTGGAATCAGCTGTTGTGATTGAGCCGTCGATGGTCCTTATAAAGTTATAAGTTTCATGGTGCATATAAATATGTTTTCCTTTCATATATTGCTATTATATGATACTAACAATAAATTTCAGTGTGAATAAACAGTATCAAAAAAAATTTAAATACACAAGAAACGGTAATTATTTCATAATATCGTACTTTTCTACGCATCGTACATTTGGCTGCTCCCTGGACTCAGCGACGTCTCGGGATATTTTCTATAGTGCAAAAATCTTACCCGAAAACAAGAAAAAATCTGTTACGGCAAAGTATATTCATAATGGTTAGGTCGAAATTTACTGCATCGTATATCCATATAGGTGAGGTTGAGTTTTACTGCATCGTCGATCCATATAGGTTATTTTGAGGTTTACTGCCGTCTAAGTTCAGGTTATGATATGTTTTGTTATGTATACACAGAATCTATATATGAAAAAAAAATCAATACGAAACGTATTTTACCCACAAACATTATTTTTTTTACGTTACCTTAAATTCTTTCACGTATTAGCACTAAAATCCTGTTTTCTTTCTCTATGCAAATGAGCGTCTTTTTCTTACTTCATATATTTTAATATTTCATATTTCGTATTTTTCTCGTTCACATTCTTAACTAATTGAATAGTAAAATACAAAAAAAATAAAAAATAAAAAAAAGTTAAAAAAAAAAAAAAAAAAAATTTTATCTACACCATGAAAACTTTATAAGGTCGCCCGTCGATTTGGAATAACAGGAAACAAAAACATTAACAAATAGTTTATATTACAAATAATTGATCAACTATTTGATGGAGTTTATCGATTGGAAGAAATTAGATTTTAAAGCTGATTTTATTGAATGAAACATTGTCATCATTCAAACGGGCCTTACCACGCCGCCATACGTTTGGTTTACATTTTTGCTTAAGCAACGTCTTAAATTTTGCAAGCACGGGAATATAGCACCTTATTAAATTTTTAAGGAAATTCCTTACGTTGGTGAGCAATTCTTACGATTTTGCGCCCCAAGTTTAAAAAAAAAAAAACGAATGCAAACTCGAGCATTTCTTCGTTTCCGTAAGCACAAATGCAAAAAAACGAAAAATGGGGCTCTGTTTTCTGTAATTGAAGTAACTGACTCGTTATGTAATTGAGGTAACTGACTCGTTTAAATTTTTTTATTTAATTGTTAACGGACTAAGAATCGGTTACTTTTTATTCGTCAGCCTTGTACTCGTTACTTTGTATTCTGTTCGATAATATATAATATTATTAGTATATATATATAAATATATATATTATATATATATATATATAATTATATATATATATATATATTATATATATATAATATATATATATATATATATATATATATATATATATATATATATATATATATATATATATATATATATATATATATATATAATATATATAATATATATAAATAATAAAAAAAAAAAAATAATAAGAAAAATTTTATATATATATATATATATATTAATATAATATATATATATATATTAATATTATATATAATATATATATATTATACTATATATATATATATATATATACAGTAATCTATTGTATTACTTTTTATTCTTACTATTATTCTTATTACTATTTATTTCTTATTAGGTATTGGAATAAATGCTAAAAATTATATAAATGGTTGCATTCGTATTATCAAAGATACAGTATTAAGCTAGTATTAATATTTTACCATCTAATGTAACAAATAATTCTCCCCGGGATACCATAGGGGCCCCAAACTTCGCAGCATTCAATTTTTTTTTTTTTTTTAAAAAAAGAAAAAAGAAAAAAAAAAAAAAAAAAAAAAAATCAATTTATTTACAAAAAATTAAAACAACTTTTTTCTTCACAGTAAAAAATAAAGAGACATCAAAGTGGGGCAGAAAAGCGAAAAAAAATTAAGAAAACTTGGAAATTGTTGAGAGCCAAAGAAACGCATTGCATAAGTTTTTAACAGTAAATTCAGAGACAGAGTTGCCTTCAACATCTACTTCAGATAAATTGTCTGCGTTCGAAACTTCTGAACCACACAGGCCTATAAGTGAAGAAGAGAAAAATGCTGCTGATAAAAGGGAGTGTGAAGACGCAGAAGATAGAGATAGTCCAGACAAACTCTTGAATATAGACATCGAAGTAATAAATGATATAGCTTTATGGCCAACAATTTTTTCAGATGCTATTATTGACCATATTCTTAAACACAAACCAAAAAATATCGGGAATATAGAGAATTTGAAATCAGTGTATAAAGACAGAGATGAAGTTTATTACAGAGGACTTTCTTATGATCATTTTTACAGAAAGAAATCAAATGGAATTATGGAAAAGAGAACTTGGCTGATATTTTCAGAAACAAGCAAAAGTGTTTACTGCTACCCTTGCAAACTCTTTTCAAAATCAAAGTCTAAATTAATAACTGGTTTGCAAAATTGGAGATCAATTGCTGTAATTTTATTGGACCTCGAAGTTTCAAAAGCACACATGTCAGCCATGCGTACTCTGTGCAAAAGATCAACCAAATTCAATAGGATTGGTACTCAACTATTACAGGAAAAGGAAAAAGAAGAATGTTACTGGAGAGAAGTGTTGAAAAGAATTGTGTCAACAATAAAATTATTGAGTCGCTTAGGATTAGGATTTAGGGGTCACGATGAAGGCAAAGATTCCAATAGGAAAGGAAATTATTTAACCTGCTTGGAATACCTAAGCGAATACGATGAGTTCTTGAAATTACATCTACAAAAATATGCCAACCAAGGACGAGGAAATGTGAACTATTTATCTCACAATATTTGTGACGAATTTGTAGGCCTTATTGGCAATCAAGTAAGAGCTGAAATAATTGAAGAAATCAAATCTGCGACTTATTATAGTATAATTGTTGACTCCACTCCCAATATTTCTCATGTCGACCAACTTACTTTTGTGATAAGATATGTTTCATCCTCTGGTAATATAAAGGAAAGATTTGTGGGATTCATTCCCATGATAGATAAACACAACTCTTCATACTTCAAGAAGTTTTGGAAACCTTAACAAAATTAGGATTTGATATTAAAAACTGTCGAGGACAATCTTTTGATAATGCTTCAAATATGTCAGGAAAGTACTCAGGTTTGCAAGCACGCATTAAAGAACATAGTCCAAGTGCGGTTTTTATTCCGTCCGTTAACCATTTAAATTTAATTGGAAATTTCGCTGCAGAAAGTTGTAGCGCTGCAGTTCAATATTTTATGTTTGTGCAGAAGTTATTCACATTTTTCTCTGCGTCAACTCATCGCTGGAAAATTTTAACGAGTAAATTAGAAATGTGTAAAAATAAACAATCCGTCTCACTGAAAAGAGTTTCTGATACAAGATGGTCAGCAAGAGCAGACGCTGTATTAGCTATAAAACTTGGATTTGCCCATATAAAAGAGGCTTTAAATGAAATTTGTAATGCAGAAGAAAAAAACGTTACGATAGTCGCCTCGACTTCACTTCTGAAGAAAATGGACAAATATGAAACCGCCCTAATGACAGTGATTTGGAATACTATTTTGCAAAGAATAAATGCTACTAGTAAATCACTGCAATCAGTAGAGTGCGAACTATTCAAAGGATCTATCCTACTGAAGTCATTAGAAAATTTTATCAATAATTTCCGAGAAGAATATGAAAAAGTTGAAAAAGAGGCAACTGATTTATCAGGGCTATCATTTAGTGTGGAAGATGAACAAAATCGCAGACGACGAAAGAGAAACGTGTTTTTTTTATGAAAACAAAGAAGTCGGACATGAATTCACAATTAGAGAAGATTTTAAAGTCAATTCATTTTATGTCATATGTGATAACACTAAGGCACAACTATCTCAAAGAGCTCAGAAGTATGAAGTTGTTCTAGAGCCTTTTCGTATATTTTTTGATTGGAAATTGTCAACAGAAGAAAGAAAGAAAGAAAGCGTTAAAAAAGTTGAAGGATATGTACAAAAATGACATTGATGTTTGTACTTTGGAAGATGAATTGGACCATTTCTTAATATTTCTAAAAGAAAACGAGAACACCATAAAAACCACACCAGACAATCCAGACATCTTAGATTTCCCATGTGATAGTGACGTTAATTGATATCACATCTAGCGAGTCGCCAAAGAAATGTCTTGCACATTTTCGAATATTGAAATATTATTGAAAATTTTCTAAAACAATTCCCTTTATCTAATTGCTTCCGGAGAAAGATCATTATCTGTTTAAAGAGAGTAAAAAAATTATTAAGAGATACAATGTGAGAAAAAAGTAAAAAACTTGGCCATTTTGGCATTATAAGGCAGTAAATTTTAAACCGCATTGACACTGCTAAAATAATTGATGATTTTGCAAGAAATTAAGCGAGACGGAAATTCATGTAAAAATATTTTATAAATTTTAATGTGTAACGGTATGAAATTTTTCATTGCTTTGCTTTTTTGTTATTAAGTTTATGAGAGTTTTCTTGCAACTTCTATTTCTAACTAATTTGAAGGACCCAAAATTTTTACCGCTTGGGGCCTCCACTTGACTGTCGCCACTATACGTACAACATATATATATTATATATATATATATATAAGTATATATATATATATATATATATATATATATATATAATTATATATAATATATATATATATATATATATATATATAAATTATATATATATATATATATATATATATATTATATATATATATATATATATATGAATATATACTATATATATATATATATATATATATTTATATATATATATATATATATATATATATATATATATATATATATATATTATATATATATATATATATTATATATATATATATATATACATATATATATATATATATATATATATATAGATATATAATATATATATATATAATATATATAGATATATTATATATATATATATATATAACATATTATAATATATATATATATATAATATATAGTTATATTAAATAGATATCAAAATTAAAAAGGCCCTATATCTGAGCTCAAAATCTTAAAATATTGCTTATAGTCTATGACACAATGAAACAGCAACACTAAACAGTGTAATTTAAGCAGGGATGGCACGGAAAAAATCAATTGATTTTTTCAACTGATTTTTTCACTTGATTTTTGCTCCAAAAAATCATGATTTTTTGCTTATTTTGATTTTTTGCTTATATATATATATATATATATATATATATATATTGTATATATATATATATATATATATATTATATATATATATATTATATATTATATATATTACATATATATATATATACTATATATATATATATATATAATATATATATATATATATATAATATTAGGTGATTGTATTCACGGGTATCTAACCTGAACTTGGGTTTGAGGAGATCGTGAGTGCAAAATCATTTTTTGTAAATAATAATCTTAAAAAACAACTTTATATATAAAAAATTAGAATTAATAATTATAAAATAGATGTTTGTTCCGATATGTAATACATATCAAAACTATTATACCCAATACTTTATTTGACGCGCCACCACTGCGGTGATGACGTCATCCTTTACATATTCGGAAGAAATATTTTCATCTTTAGTGTATATTTAAAATGGAGAAAATTGCAATATAAAAACTGTTGTAATTTGCTTAATAATTGTCCTTTCGATTTGTCACTGGCCCCAAAGTTAGGTTTGGTGCTTGACAATAAATATACCATTGAAAGGATTTTACTTTACGACTTTTAAATTTTGAGTTATTCAAATAATGGTCAATTTGCATTAAAAATTAAATTTGGTTTCATAATTTTGTAAGGTATCCCAAGCTGTACCACTGCATCAAATTCTGTTGAAAAATGTTAAATTCTAACCAAAGTAATCAACTTTGAAAAAACAGTTAAATTTGGCTGTAAAGAATAAGCCACTAAAAAAACAAAAGGACATGAAGATATTAAGATGATGTAGTTCGAATAATTAAACATAATAGTAGCGTAAAGAAATGAAATGAAAAATCGAGGAATAAGGAAAATTGTACCCTTTTAAACACATACATACACGTGTATATATAAAT
The DNA here is from genome assembly GCA_015478945.1 of Trachelipus rathkii. Lineage (NCBI taxonomy): Eukaryota > Metazoa > Arthropoda > Malacostraca > Isopoda > Trachelipodidae > Trachelipus > Trachelipus rathkii. The sequence goes on from JABUQX010029821.1 coordinate 27,156, forward strand.
ATACTCATATAATATATATATATATATATCATAAATATAATATATATAATATAATAGATATAATATTATAATATATATAGTATATATACTATTATATAATATAAATTAATAATACTATATATTATAATAGCTATAAATATATGAAAATATGGTATACAAGAATAAATAGCATATATATCTAAAAAAAATATGTATATAATTAAGGATATATATAATATATATATAAAATATATAAAATAGGTATACATAGAATAAAAGCATATATATCATAAAAAAAAAGTTTATAATATATATATAATATTTAATATGATATAATATCTATGATTTTCGAATATAAATATAATAATATCTATATGACATATAGTATATATATATATATATAACTTAATAATATATATATTATATAATATATAATATAATATATATAATACATATATATATAATTAGTATCATTACGATAGTAAAGTCACTGTAAGCGTCACTAACCATAATAAAATATATATATATAGATATAAATATATAATATACTATATATATATATAATATATCTATATATATATAGAATATAATTATATAATAATATATATAATAATATATATATTAGATAGAATATTGAGGCATATGTACTTTTTGCAATATTTACTAATTATTTTAAGAAAATTCAATGATAATACATAATTATTTTCTTATAAAAATCTAATGAAAGTTTTTTTGTCATTTATATTAATTATACTTTAATACATTTTATATATAATTTTACTAACTATAAAAACTATTGTTTATTTATTTTTTATTTATTTATTTATTCATTATCCTTTTTAAAATATTATTAATTATATATATAATTAATTATATTATTATTATTATTAATTATTATTTAATAGTTTTTAATATATATATTACTTTTTTATGTTAAATTAATAATTTTATTTCCTTCTTTTATCATTCTTCATTTCATGTTTATTATTATTAATTGATTATAAATATTTTTTGATTAAATTAGTTATTATTATTATTATATTATTTAATTTATTTTTATTATAATATATTATATAATATATTAATTTTATATTTAATAAGTTAAATATTATAACATATATATTTTAATTAAAATAAAAAAGAAAATAAGTGTCAAAAAATTATAGCAAATTATTTATGCTAGACAGTTATATATTAAAATTTCAACTTCCATTATATTTATTCCCTATTTTAAAATGATAAGTAATTTTATCTTTTTATTACATTTAATCATTATTACATATCTTAAGTGTTGGTTCATAAAATCTAGTATATACCTAATTTATCTATTATCCATATGGATCATATAGTTATCAAAACGATAAAATGGAATTTAATAAAGATAGATAAGCAACAATTTATACTAAATATCTTTCCTAAAGTATACTGTATCTGTGGCTGCCTTCTGCATATTTTTGTATTGCCTTCTTCATTACGGTAAAGTGTCCTTTTATTTCATATAATAATTGAGCATTTGTAAAAGCTGTCTTAAAGTTAATTAAGTCGTATCTCATCAGCTTTCCATCTCTTCTTTGATTCTTCTGATGGGATTTACTAGATTTGAATTTTCTTAAGCTGTTTCTCATGCGTACCGAACCCGAGCAACAGCCAGATTATTCATGATTATTATTAAAATACTATATTCGATAAATTGACGTCTAATAAATGGTATCTCGCTATATAATAGTAATTTATTTGAATATAATTAAATATATTTTATTATTATTAGAATTTTTGGCTATATTATATTATTATATTATAATATTGTTATTTATATATGATATTATTAAAATTAAATATATATATAATTCATGATATTATATATTATTATTTATTATTATTTTATATATATCTATATTAATAATCATTATGTATTATATGAGATATTAAACAGTATAAGCCTATATTATTATAATTATTATAACTTATAAAAGTATTACTGTCACAAATACGTATTATGAAAATATATTAATAGCAGTATAGAGAACTCACTTAGGTGTTGTCTAAAAGTCTCAATAAGCCTATACCAAAATAATTTAGTATTTTAATTTAAGGAATGGTTGGTAATGAATTTTTATTTTAATTTATGAAAACTTAATAATTTGACGCTTTGCTACAAAATATATATCTCTTTATTATATATTTTTTTATTATATTTTTTTGATATAACTTTACAATATTTAATGTAATTTTATTTTCAACTTCATTTAGTATTACTATTTATTAATCTTTTATATTAGTATTTTATTTCGACAAGTATATCTGAATATTATTAATCTTGTAAATAGTAATTAAGTTATTATTTGTAATATTAATAAAGCTATATTATTTATCATTATTCTATTTATCAACATAATCTTACACAACTATAACTTCTTCAGGTTATATCACTCCAACTACTCCCCTATGTATACTATACCCTGCTATTTGAATCTGTCTACTTGATTCTACCCAGTGCATCAGTAAAATAATAAGTGAAAATATATAGGCTAATATCAGTAAAGACCGCAATACAAATACATTTATCTACGGCTCTAAAATATAATAAGTAGATAAAAAAATGTTCGCACTACTAATTGATATATAATTTACTAACTAAAATACAAAATTTAGTTTACATTTCTTTATACGAAATTTATTCTCATTGAAATTAAAAACTATTTTACCCATTCTATCAACCAAAAAATCTAAATCATCCTAATCTAATAGTGTCTCAATGTATAATAAAATATAATTAGTGAGGTTTATATATATATTGGTCAGATTTTTTTAATGCTCACAGTATGTATTTAGAGACATCGCAGCTTAGGTGCAAATACCTACAGTAAACACCATAATCTAATAAAATGTTAGCTCTGGAATAAGCGCGATAATGTCTGAAGCGCTCGCGATTTAATTTTTTTTATTTATCTCTATTTGGGGTTGGAGGTTTATTTACATCACATAGTATATACAAATCAATTTCATATCTACCTCTTAACATATATAGGTAGGTGACGGTACAGAGCCGTACGCGGCGCGCAAACAGAGGTGTAGGCTGTGTTTCTTTGCTTAGCATCAGCGGAGTGTGCAATGTCCCAGGAGGAACCCTCTCCGGACACCAAGGAACCATACAGAACACGCGACGGGGTGTTCCGGCCCAGACATGTGCGGCAAGGGTTGGAGATGTTATAAGTCGACCTCTCCTTGTAACCGTCACAACCGGTAAACAAAAAACAAAATAAACAATTAAAAATAGTTGATGATAAGAGGCGAGAGACCAAGATAGTTACATGATAACATGCTATGCCCGGTTTACACAGTCTCCAGAGTTGAATTGATACTCTGTCCTCCTTTAGCTCAAAAAAAAGTAATATTTTATCAGAAAACACCCACTACTCGTAAATTACTTTAAACTAAAGGATGGTATCACACTAGTGGTAATACAATTCGCGCAAAAGTGGCAGCGGAGATGCAATATCAAGCCAGTTCCTCGCCGGCTTGAGCTCTCCGCTCGTGGTGGACGTAACGTGGGGGGTTATCTAAAATCGGGCGCCTCCGGTGCGATGGGATTCTCGGAAACCCGACTCTTGAGTACTTCGGGGCTCTGACTTTACAGTCAGCGGTGGGGTTCTGCGCATCCTCGCTCCGGCCCGAAGGCTAATGTGATAACGTACAACCCCCTCTGTTGCTCCACCAAATCAGAGCTCGAGAATCCCCTATTACTCGGTAGTGTGTGGTAAGCAACTATACTTCTCTTTAAATATTTCCAATACATCCTAATTTGATAGAATATGCTACATACAAATATTAAAAATACAACAAAAATAGAAAATTAAAAAATCAGTCAAAACTATATGTAATGAATGATTAATTTCGTGTTTTATAAGATCAATCATTTCTCTCTCTCTGTGTAGGAGCTGCGCTTCGTGCCGATTTTAATCCTGATCACTCTAAGATTCTCATACTGGTGAAGTCAAATTTATTATTTGAAAAAATTTGTCCATAGCTCATGCTTTATATACTTAATTATGACTTGCATGTAAATGAGTACTTCTCTCATAACATAAATACAGTTTATGGCTTCTATCTATCAATAAAACTCACGCTATAATCAACAGAGGAATGCTCTAGATAATTTTCTATTATAGTGAAAATAATAACTATATATAACATAAGCACTAAATGAAAATAATACTAAAATGTGTACTATTTTACTATATTGATTTTCTTGATAAGCATTTCTCGAGATTGATAAGTTCCTGACAAACCAAAACTCTTAAACAAATTAGATAGATATAAATATTAATCATATAAATGGTTCACTACAATGGATTCAGTCATACTTATCTGATATTATATATACCGAAAGACAATTATTAGGTCTAGTATTTTTAAGGAGAATCAATAATTCAACTCACTTCTCTAATATTCCTCATACTCAGGTGTCTCAGGGCTATCTTCCATACTTGGCTACTATTCATTATTATATAAGCTTATATATATGTATACTATAATTCGTGTGAAAATATATCATGACTCAATGTCACAGTATTTCTTTTAATACACTCTTTAACTTTTATGAGTGGTGCGCGGAAATAACCTGGTGCGTATATTTCGGATTGCAGATCATATAAACTCGCATGTGATATATGTCTCTCTCGAAGACGTGTATACCAACTTTATCATAAAGGATCAATATTAAATATTATTGAGTGATTGATAGGTTGAAAACAGGTGCGGCTTACCGTATCGAATTGAAATCGATATGATCTTATCTACTCATATGAACTCCAAACATATTATAACCATTATCCATCAATTAATAAAACTTAATAATGTCGACTAAGAAAACTTCAACTCAAGATATTAGTTTAAGAAAGCAAATTTAATCATTCTGCATTAGAAATTGGGAATAATCTATAACAAAACAAATATATAACAGGGCGAAGCGAAGTATAGGACACATCAAATCAATTTAATGAAAAACATACGTATTTCACAAAAAAATTAAATATAACAGTAAATACCTAACAGCTATAAGAAAAACACAAGTCTAAGTCTATATTTTATTGACATTTTCTGTTCTTGCTCTGATAGATCCATCACCTGAATTGAATATAGTTACCTCCCACTATTAGGCTACGAAATATATACAGTTTAAGTATCTACATTAGATAAAAATATGTTACATTTATCTATTTAAAAAATTTTTGAAAATAAATAGTTTAATTAAAAATGCTACACCGCAATAGTTCCTTGGCTAAAACAACCAAACAGTGAGGTATAAGATTTTTTTCTATTTAAAGAATATTCTTCAACAAATATATACAATATTATCTATAAATATTTATAATAAGTGAAGGAATTAATATTTAAAAAAATGTTATGAACTATATAATACCATATTAATATTATTATTTATATATATAATATATATATATATATGTATTATATTTATTAATTGTAGAGATAAATTATCATATTATAATTTAAGAGGCCTTGGCAACTAGGAAAGGCTATGTATATTAGTTTATAGGGGCCCTACGGAGACTATGAATGGTCATGTTATAATATTTTCTGAAATATATATATATTTATAGTATATATATATTATTAATATTATATATATATATTATATATATATACTATACTATTATTATTATATTATAATATATATAATATTAATATATATAGCTATGATATATATATAATATTATCAGTGGCGTAAGTTAGGGGGGTCTAGTGCGTGGGCCTAATGGCCCCCTCCCTAAATTTTTTCATATGATACTACTAAAAATTTTTAGTTTAGGCATATCTCTTATTATTTTTTGTTAAATAATAATAAAGTGCAGAAGGTTCTGATTCTTTGTTAATATAATTTGTCTGAAGTCATCCCTTTAAATGTTCTCGTATAGGGTCTCCATATTTAGTAAAACTTAAACTTGAAACCATCATAGAGTAAAAAAAATTGTAGAAATGCATTATGAATTTTTTAAGAGGATTTGTGATAAGACTATGTGTTATAGTTTAAGAGAGTCTTGGCTGAGCTATGAAATTGCTATGTTACTAAGAATTTAAAAAACTCTAAAATAATACCAGACTCAATACATTCTCTTCCAAACTCCACAGACTTATTATCGAACATACATTTATAATATATATATATTAACCTCAATTATTTTGGTATGATTTATATCTCAGCATTAGAGAGAGGTTATATATTTTCCTATGCATATTTGTCATACCGTAACTAGGTGATAAATACTATATTTAATATGAGTTGTAATGTGTACCATATGAGATAGATAAAGATTGTGTACAATATTTATACAAGTGAAAGATCTCGAAAGCGCCAAATGAAGATTTAGTAAGCAAATGGGATTTTATGGAAGTTTAAAATTGGCATTATACTAAGCAACATATAGGTATAAGCTCAAAACCGCATATAGATGGTAACTAGTTTATTTGTTCGCTAAGTCTCACTCCTCAATTTCCAAATCATATTTACATATCTTGTTGCAAATACTGTGCTCAATATACCGTGTTTCATGCCTATATATTATCTTCAGAATAACATATATAGATATATACAAGAAGCTGTTATTCAACATTTAAGACTTTCTGAAAATAACCTAGATACCTTGATGAAAAACACTACTTGGATATGATAAGACTTATTTAGGATATTTAGTCCCTCCTCTTACATAATACATTCAGAAAAATATATATTATTTATATTGAATATAAAATATTGAAGAGGTTTTGCCAGGACACTATTATTTAAAATATATTTTAATCAATTTTAAGTATATAGGTATATATATAATATATATATATTTATTATATATATAATGGTATTTCAGCTCATAATATATATATAATAATTTTCGATATAAAGAAATCTATTTTCTGAATGTACTTGGAGTTTAATATAGTTTGTCCTTCCAATCTTTTTATATATAATAATATATATATATATATTATATATAATTATATAATATATATATATTATATATATATATTATATATTATATAGTACTATATATATTATTACTATAATATATATTATAATATATATATATATATCATATAATATATAATATATATATAATTAATATAATATATATAATTTTAAATATATATATTATTATATATAATATTATATATATTATATATATATAATAATTAATATATATATATTATATACATAATTTATATATATTAATCAATATTTAAATTTATTAAATTACTTAAATTACTTTAATATTTTATGATCTTTTTCACTTTTCGAAACTCCCGAAAAATAAATTTATATTTTTATATCCTTCAATGTATATATATATATATAATATTATTATATTAATATGTATTATATATATTTATATATATATATATATATATATATTATTAATTAATATATATATTTATATATAAATATATATATATCATTATATTATAAATTATATATATATATATTTATTAGTATAATATATTATATAATATATACTTAATATATATATTAATATATATATATATATATTAATATAATTAATTATATATATATATATATATTAATATATATATATTATTTTTAATATATATATATTATATATACAGACATTCTATATACACTATTCGAATTCTTATAATTCTTTATTTACGCTCAAATAAAATTTTTTAAAATTTTGTTTTATTTAGTTATCAAAACGTTATTTGTCTCTAAATTTGCGAAAGCAGAATTTTTTGACATAATAGTGCAATCAAATATTGTATTATAAAACCCCGTTCATTTGATGATACTCTCTCAATCGATAAAGACACTATTAGTAAGAAATCTCAGACACTTGAAGAAGTGACTCTCTCGTGAGGCTCGCTCTCACACCAGATCTCTCATATTTTCGATGAGACGCACAACAGGCTTTCGGGCGCGAAAAGGTAGTCTGCCGAATCGAAGAAAGGGCAGTATTAAATTCTCATAATATTTTAATTCCTGATAGTGTATAGTACAGAATTTATTATCAACTGTATATGTGCCAACTTTTTTATATATCCTTTGTTGAATAAATACGTCATTTAAAATATGAATTTTTATAAACTATAACCTAATCATTTGTAAAATTTATATAGTAGGGTGACTTGCTTACTCATACTGAAGCCTAACCAATCTTATATCTAATTATTATGCTCAATAGCCTATATTATAAATTGGTGATCACCGCTCTAAAGCACCTTCATTATATATTTATGGGACCATAGTAGATGAATTTAATAATAAACACCAGAAACTTATTCACTACTAGTCAGCTATTCTATAATAATCCAAAGGTAATAAAAATCAAAATAAATTAAGAAAAGTATGAAAAAAAACAATTAATATAAATATTTCCAATATCTCATGATAAAACACTCATAAAACAATATGACCGAAACGAACCTCAATCTCAGCTAATATTATCTCTCGATACGGGTACTTCTTATTTTCTCATTCAATTAATTTTGGTAATTATGTACTCTGGAAACTCATTTTTGTGAATTATCCTATACTTACCGAACCTTGATCTTTTTACGAATTCTCAATGATACTCTTGTACTACATTCACCATTTTTAATTATATTATCTTACTTATAAAAATAAATTTAATCCATCATAATAATAAATAGATCCATAGATTTCAAGAATTTATGTCACTCTACAATTAATGTTACTTCTACTAATATTGTAATTTATCTATTCAATACTACATACGTAATATAATAAGCTATATTATGAAATAATGTTATATATATATGTTATATAACTGTATAGCGTTGATTCGAAGTCAAGAATATATAAGATATAAGTCATTTATACTACTTGGATACCTTCCCTTGGAATTTCCAACGTATCTGACATTCTAAATGTTAGCTATATATAAATAGTATATATAATTAGCAATCTTTATCTTGAATATAGGTGCATATAATATTATATATAGTATTATAAATAATATATATTATAATAAAATATATATAGTATATTTTGTTTGCGTTATATATTTTCGTATGTTTGGTCTCTCGTAATATGAGTGAGCACAGAAGACGAATATAATATGTATATAAATTTGTTATATTATATTATATATTTATATAATATATAAATATATATAGTGATATATAACTTATAATACTATAATATAATATATAATATATAATACGTATGTGATGTATATTTATAATACATAGTTATATACTAAAATTGCTTCCTGGAAAAGCGTGGCGAATCAATTTACCTTGAATTAATATTAAGCTACATCATATCTTAATCTCTAAATAAAGATAACACTAATTAAATTCTATCACAATAACAAAACACTATTCCATATTAAGAATTTTTACGAAGCAACTTTTTTTTTAGCATCGTCAATAGAAAATAATTGTCAATTTGTTAAGCAAATAAATTGCATTCCTCCTACAATCTCACTGTCTTTCAAACACCCACCATTTACAACACCAGCTGCATCATTCACTACACATAAACAATTAAAATAATCCTATATATAATGTTTGTAAATTTCGTTTATTATTAGAATCAGGGGAAAAAACATATTAATGGTTGTACTGCTCCATTTACAAGATTAAGTCTAATTAAAGTTCTTACCTTTTGTTACATATATACCTTTATGTTTAGGTATTTAACGAAAGTATTTTGAAAAAAAAACTACTGAAACATTTAAAAACAAAAATTTAAAATTTAAACGCAGGCACCAGACCAGACTATCTTTCAAGCAGTAAACATTGTTCGTTCTATGAATCAGTGTTGGTGTTAACTTCTGATATAATCTTTGTTTTACTTTTTCAAATAAGATTTGCAAATGGATTTTCTTATCTTATTTATCTAATTCTTTACGATCTGCCATTTCTGTTATATAAAATAATATAATAATTTCGGTTATGGAAAAACGGCCAAATCAATATTGTGTATATAGTGTTAACGATAGGCTTATAGACTTACACAGTATTGTTGTAAAGGCCTTTCGTTTTTGATTTCGCACACTGTGCTATATATAAATGGCTTGGGTATTTCTCTTGCTAGATGTGTTAGGATACAAAAGGAATAATTGGTGTCTACATATTGACCGATGAAAACTGCGGATCTGGTCAGCGCAAGAACATTTGGGGGTTAAGGATTTTTTCTTTTGAAAAAGATGACTGTGATTCCGGGGAGAGCAAGATGTCATGGGAGTTGTAGGAAGTCTCTCAGAGGACACAGATGTCGCTCCAAGACCAATTAGATACCAAAACGCACCTGAGAGCCTTTATTGGTTACGATTGGTTTTTTTAGGCACTAAAAATGATATGTGATTCAACTATTCAGAATTCAACATTATCTAATATATTATATTATTACTGCCAACAAACATAAGGAGGAAGGGAATATATACCAATATAATGGTCAATATATAGCTATATATATATTATAAAGTGACTTAACTTTAATCAAGCTGTGAAATGTTGCGATTTTAATATTTTAATTTATATAAATTATTGTTATTTTTATAAAATATCAATATTATGTTAATTTTTATTTCAATTCTAAGTATTAGTATGTATTATATATATATATATCACTATATATATATTGATTTATATATATAACGGATATAACCAACATTATGCTTATAGATAATTCTAGTATAAAATCAATAAAAGGATATTATAACATTCTTGCAATTTATTATGTATTCAAATACTTTGTATGGCATGTTTTAGATCTTCAGATGAACCAGATATCTTATATGTATTTTGAATATTCTTTTGATTTCATGTTATTATATAATATACTAATTTTTATGCATTCAAATAATGTGACCATTACCGTACCGTCTCTGTATCGGACTTTAATTAGCATATAGTTATGCATTGAATTTTACTTTTACTTTTATATGGTATTATTTATATATTAATATTATGTTTCATCTTTACCTCATTGAAATATAGTTTTTGTTAATGTTTTGCAGTGCCTATTTCTCAAATCACTAATTATAATATTGTAGAAGGCACTGTAATACATATGGTTATCTTTTATGATTACATTATAAATACATACTTTCTCGATACTCCGTGTTTTTGCAGCTATAGGGATATAAAGTAATAATGTAGTTACCCTTCAATTATAATATTCGGTATACTCAAAAAATGTTACAATGTTATTTATGTTCAAAACTATATGATAAAAATTTGCGAAAGCAAATTTTTGAATAAATGCAACAAGTATTGTATATAAAGCCACGTTTTATTGAGATACTCAATTAGGAGACACTCAAAAGAATAGAAAACTCAATTGAAGATACTCTCTCTCGAGCTCCTCCAAACATCAAATTTACAGAAACGTACCAGAAATTCTAGAATAAAAGGATATAAGTCAAATTTTAAGGACGAAAAGGCCTGATTGACTCGTATCTTTACTACTTATTGAAGAAGAAAAGTATTCTAAATCACGATATATGTATTCAAACTTTGTATACTTATGTTAAATAATGCTTCATTTCTTTTTCTGATTTTGTTATTCCTAGGAACTATTGTAATAGTATACTTTATATAAGGAGACTAAAAGATAGCAATGAGAGATTATATAATACATTTGTGTTTTCCAGGGTACGTGGTTGTGTGTGTGGCTCAATATTGTAAAGAATATTTAAATGATTGGTATGTGCAAACTTTGTTTTCTAACCTTTACTAAAAAATAAGTATCATATACGTGCCGTCATATTGTATCCGTTTAAGCATCAACTTAGTTGATTTTCATTTATTTACTAAAGAAAACAAGTAAATGCTCAGTGGCTTTTTCGCCTACTTAGTCCGTAGTTGTGAAATACTAAAAATACTTGTTAATACTCTAATCCACTTACTTTATATATGTAATGCGAAAACACCTTTTAGCATACACTTCAGTTATTTTCCCGTTATATATTATAATTTTATATATATTATAATATATATATTATATCATTTATATATATTTATATTAATAATATAGTATAATTTTAATTATATATATATATATATATACCTTATATAATAATATATATATTAATATTAATATCTTATATTTAATATAGGCTCCACTCATTTCTTTTAGATGATTATTTCACAAGTAGTTATAGAATATTATTTTTTTTTTTTTTTAATAGTAATTGTTGGAAGTTAAACCTTTTTATTTCAGTTTCCTACGTTTGGGTAATCTCTTCTAAAAGATACTTTAAAGTTTTATAAATTTACTAATATGTCTTTTTAGGTGACCTTAAGATCAGAGTATTAACGGAACTCTCCTATATGCATTAAATTTATTACATAAGGATGATAATTATTACTCGATTAATTTAATAATTAGTCATTTAATATATATTAATTATTACTCATATAACAAAATATATATTTTTATATAATTTACTAATTTTAATATAGTGTTTAAAAATTAAATTATATATAATTTTAAATATATAAATAATGATTATATATAAATTAATATAATATATATTAATAGTTACTCATCTCTCTGAATAATAAGTACGTAACATACTATTACATATATTAAATACACTCCTCAATTATCTATTCGATCAAATAATTTATGGTAACTAATTAATATATATAATAATATAATACTATGATCGTACACTTCTATTAGCACTATAATAAGTGTAATTACCTATTGACAAATAAATGTGATATATATATATAAATAAATTAATATAAATCTATTATATGATTAATTTATAAATATCACTACTGAATATAAGTTACTAATATGTATAATTAACTTTTATATACAGACTAATATAAAACTCAATATAATTAATTAATTTGACTTATAAGGCATTGTAATCATATTATATATATATTATTCAATGACGTATAATTTATTATATATATATAATAATAAATTATATATATACTATTTAATAATTACTTAATTTTAATCAAATAGAATTACTTGTATTATAAATTACATATAATTTCATTCTTACTAAAATAACTAACGGTTTATGTAAATAATTTTATAGTGGATATTATTTATGCTGATCAGCTAAAGTTATCCTTATGCTACGATGGTGAACATTTATAGTATGGGATGTATAATCTAACTATACGAAATAATTAATAGAGAGTGTATATAACGATTAGATAATGAAAGTGTGGACTATACTCAGAGTCTTTTGTTACTCACACTTATAATTCCATACTCCTACGGGAATAAACAAAGTTCCACAGTCTTGGTAAGAAAATAGTGTGTACTAAAGATAATGCTGGTTGATGTAATTTCTTTGCAGTACTGAGTATATAGGCGCTACATCTTATCTACGCTAAGCATACACGCAGATATTTGAGGTATATGCATTTTATTTAATAGAGTTTATATCACCTCTTTTGCAGTAGTCTGTTTCACGCTTGATTGTTAGATATTTTATACTATATATCTTCTCCTATACTACTACTATAGCTCACTACTAACATCAATATAGAATTGAAACTAACTAAAGATTATGTATCAGCTTTCGTGAATAGAGAGATCTCAATATTTCTCACTACCGGGCCTTGGTGCGTGCACGAGTAGAACTCTAAACACACGTTCGAGACAGTATTATTTATATAGGCGTAATTTGATGTCGTATAGGGATCAGATAGAATTAATATAAGGCATTTAATATGTAAATCTATAAATTGCATTGCTGTAGTGTGTACTAGATTTTATATAACTTATATCTATAAAGCTACTCCCTACTATACGTAGTGATATATAAATACACGAATTATTTTCAAAATATTATATAGTGACCAATAAGAATAAATAATAAACTACTCAGGTAGTTCAAAAGGTACAGTGAGAGAAAGACCCCGACTGCACTATCATCTCAATTCCATCTAATTTTACACTTAAAATAGTGGACTTATACGTTCATTCACTGTTGATAATTTTTCCTTCGACAGTCTCATCTTTCACCTAATTTAAAGTGTAAATAAAAAAATAATAAACCTTACAGATTTGTATAAGAACTGTAAGATATATTACTGCGGTTTGAACATAATCTTAATCAATTTTAATATAGAATAATTAATCTCAGTATATGATCAAACGTAATATCATATCTGAGGTTTATAGCAATCAATCTATATTGACCTGTTGATACTCCAAAAAGTATGTACATTATAGTGAGTATAAAATAGACAGTGAATGATATGTAGTCATGTATAAAATTTTAACAACATATTATTAGTATAGTCCATTTCTTATTTCCATAACAATTATCAATAAAAACTCTTTATATATTATTATATATAAGATTATATATATATTATATTATTAAGTATATATATTTAATTAATATATCTTTATACTTCCTTCTGAATTATCTTCTTAATTATATCTCATGCTCTATTTAATATGATTCCTCATGTATATATATCTTTAATTCACTTCAAGTCACTTCCATTCTAGACAGTATCCACTTAACTATAGTATACGTTACTCAGTCGATAGGAATATCATATACCTATAATATATAACTAATTCAATCGATATTATATTCTATTATATTACTATATAGTATTACTTAAGTTATGAGTTATACTCTTAGTTCTAATGATTGTATGTGTTTTAATAATTACTCACTGCAATACATATTCCTTTGATTTTTACTCTCCACAAATAAGATCTTATTTCTTATTCAATATATTGTCTATTTTTATGCTCCCCACCGACACACTCGCTATATTAAGTATGTGAATCAATCAGTGCTTATATGATTAAATTCCTTTTTGTTTTAGTAGTTTTTATAGTTTAAATACAACTCCACTCCATACTATACTTTATACTCTCCACCGTAATTGTTATGTATTGTGCACCTCAAATGGTACATATTGGATTAATTAGCTCTCAGCTGATCACTAGTATGAAATAGAATATATATTTATAATTTTTTATTCTAATAAGAGTTTGAAATACGTCTTTTCTTTATATAGTCTAATGCACTAGGGCTTAAAGGGTCTAACCCATATATCTACCCATTTTAATTGATATATTCTCCCTACTATATCCTTAAGCTAAATTACAAATTACTATTTAAAACATATAATACATACTAAGATTACGTCTTATACGCATAATCAATACTCCATAAATCTCTCCTCGTCTAATCAAGTAAACCTCTTTAGAATCGCCATAATATCCTTAGACTTCCCTACAAGACCTAACTCACTAAAATTCATACTAATATTTTATGCCTTACATAATTCCTTACATATGTTAGTTAGTATGCTGGAGGCAATCTAATAGACCATATAACTCTACTTGGGAAACCTAACCTAATAAACCTAAATCACTAGTGATATATCTCCTACCTAACCTAAAACTTAAGCCGTACAGCTAATCCGTTATAAATAAGGGAGGGTTATATTGGACATCAAGTAAAAAAATTACAGAGCGATTTATATAATATAATAAATCTGTAGTCTACAAACGTTTAAACGTTAAACGTCTCTCCTAAATCTCAGGAGAAGACTACAACAAATATTTTCCAAATATATCAGTAAAGTATAAATATAATGATGCCTATTTTTATGTTACCTTCCAGCTCAAGTAAGATATATAATATATTTTAAAACACAATTACATAACTTGAGTATTGACATATAAATAATTAATTTTTAATTTTCTCTTTATTGCTTATTTATAATGTTAATGTATAATTTATAATAATACTTCAATAATGACATACTAATATAAAAGAAATAAATTACAATAATTTTAATAATATTTCATGAAATTTTAGTATTAATAAATACATTATTTTATATTATTATTTAAATAACATATATATATGTAACATCTACAAGAATATAAGTTTAAATAATTAAAATTAATCATTTATATAATAATAAATATAATACATAATTAGATTAAATA
>JABUQX010029822.1:5000-28692 GCA_015478945.1 Trachelipus rathkii
TATATCATATATATATATATAATACAGTATATATATAATATATATAATATATATATTTATTAATTATATTTATCATAAAATATATAATATATATTATAATATATATATATATATATTATATAAAATAATATATATATATATATATTTATATATAATAATATTTATAGTTATATATATATATATATATCTATATTAACATATATATATATAATATATATATATATAAATATATATATATATATATATCATAGTATATATAATATATATATATATATATATATATATATAATATATTATATATAGTATTTTATTAAATAAAATTTATTAAAATACGTAAAAATATTTATATAAGATTTCTTCGAATCCAATAGAAATATGTTTTCTTAGAATATTATATAATATAATTATAATATATATATATATGAAAATATGTTAATTCATAACTAAAAATAATAAAGTATGCAAAAGCAGGCCTTAATTGAAAGGCGAAAGCTGTTTCGCAGCTTTTTTTATTGATAAAGACTAAAAAAAAAAAAAAAGTTGCCCTTTTTTTTATATTCTGAAGGGAGAAAGTTATTACTACAAATTATGTTGAATGAAAGGCAAAAGCTTTAAAAAATAGATGACTGTATGTTGGTCACGCAGTGTACTGCTCGCATTGATTTTTTTTACACGAAGTTTTCCTGTCCAAATGTTTTATGATTGACAGGAAAAGTCCTTCACTCTCTCCTTTTCGTACATCCAAGCATAACGAACATGACTCGACATACCCATATATTATATACTAATATATATATATATAATATATATCTTATAATATTTATATATAATATATATATATTAATAAATATATATAATATATATTATAAATATATATAATAATATTATAATATATATTTATATATATATTATATATATATATATATATATAATATATATATATATATTTATATATATAATAATATAATTAATAATATATATATATATATAGTATAATATATATATATAATATATTATATATTAATATATATATATAATAATATATATTATTATATATATACAAAGGTAGGCAAGTTAATGGAGGGAAGTTTTATTTTTAAAACGCCCCGCTTAAATCCTTAATCGTAACAAACAAAAATAACGCATTAATCACTAAAGCGTTTTATCGATAAAGAATGTAGCGGAAGTTACGTTAATCGTCTTCAAAATATGTAGGAATAGTAATAATAATTGTTAATTTTTTATTATGATTGCAGATATTCAAATTATTTAAGGAAAAAAATTATATATACTATATATTATATATATCATAGAATATATAATATATATATATTAAGTAAATATATATAAATATATTAAAAATATATATAATTATATTAATATATATATTATATATATATATATATTAAATATAATATATATATATATATACATTATATATATATATATAGATATAAAATATATTATAATATATATATATATATATAAATATATTATAAAGAACAAAGTATTTTAAAACCACTAAGCAAAATCAGGGGAACTAAAATTCTTTAAAAAAATTAAGAAGTTTAACGTTTCGAACTTTAACTCAGGTCTCCTCCCTCAGAACTAACAATGAAAATAAAAATAATTTTTTTTTTTCATTGTGTTCTGAGGAGAGACGAGTTTGAAGTCCTCGAAACGTAAATGTTCAAAAATTTTTTAAAGATTTTAAAAAATTTGTTTTTTTCTTAGTGGATTTAAATTTAGCGTATGTTCTTTACATTAAAAGTTATAATAGAAGTAAAAACTCTTAAATTTAAGTAGTTTACTATATATATATTATTATATATATTATATATATTATATATAATATATATTTATTATAATATATATATATATATATATTATGTTATATATTATATTATATAATATATATATATATACTATAGTTACTTGATAGTTGCTTCCAGATTGACAAAGGTGGATAGGTAAGCACGGATGTATATCGTAAACCCACCCACATTGACTCTTACACCAACTGGTTCTCCATTCATGCGCTCTCCACTAAAGTGGGAATAGTCTCTTCCCAAATTCTCAGAGCCTTCCGCATTTGTTGCCCCAACAAAATAGATGGACAAATAAGAACAATTCAAAATACCTTTTCTAATCTACATTACCCCAACCACATTTTTAAGAGAGCACTTGTCAAATCCCAGAGTGTTTTTTATAATGGTAAGATGACCGCCCATTGGCCAAACTTACATAAATATTCCCACAAACAACCATCATACCTACAAGAAGCTACTCCCAAATAATTTATCACCTGTAAAAAGCGTCATAAAGCTGAAAAGTTTACTACAACTGCACCAGCTCAGCCTATCCCTTGCATATATAATATAGAGTTTATAGACTAAACTGGTATCAATTCACCCAATAACGGGGACTATCGCCTAAAAAAGGTTATATCAACACAACAAGGTGATCCTTCATCGCCAACCAGAAGGACCTTGTACACACAAGATCAATCCCTCAATCTTTATGACACCACCACAATATTCTTCAGGTTAACAGCAACACCTCTTATCGGAAATTTACTGAAAGTTTCTTTATATATATAACTGTAAAAATAGAGCCATGAATACCGTCGAGAGGAACTTCAAGTTTGATCCCATCGTAAACAATATTTTACGGACAGATAAAAAATGGCAAATCTTGGTTAACAAGATCAAACTCTACCAACCAACTAGACCGCCACATCTCGGACCGAGTTTTCTCTTTTAGTTACTCCGATTGAGCTACGAAGATTGAACAAAGTGCAATTAGCACAGAAAAGCTCCTCTTTTTGTCCCTTTAGGACCCGTGTTATAATTTTTATATGTGTCTTTTAAATAAAAAAAAAATAGCTTTTTAGCAGTTTTTGTGAGGGGTTTTTCAGTCATATATATATATATATTATATATATATATTATATTATATATATATAATATATATTATATATATATATATATAATATATATATATTAATATATATATATATATATAATATATTATAAATATATATTATATATATATATTTTATATTATACACCTTGCTTCTCACTTACGTAATTCGCTACAGTTCCGGTTCCATTGCCGTCATAATTTATATATAATATATATAGTATATATATATAAATTATAACTATATATATATATATATATATATTATATAATTATATATAATATATATCATATATATATATATTCTTACCGTTTATTTATAAATGTAGTCCAATCTTCGCGTTCTGGGCAATTTTTCCGTCACCATGTTGTAAAAATTTTCTTGTTCTCTTAGCGATGCCAATACTTCTTTTTCAATGGATAATAAAGAAAGACTACTCAAACGATCTTCGCTCTGAGTGGATCTTTTGTATGTATGTATTCTTTTTAGAGCTGAAAAACTTCGTTCCACTGATGCAGTCGTCGCGGGTATGGTTGAAATCAATTTCGCCAATTTAAATACCTCTTTAAAGGGCTGGTGCAAATTTTCTGTTGTTAGGAATTTAATTAATATGTGTGGGGATTTTCCTTGGAAAGTAGTGGTTCTATAAAATACGTTTAATTTGTTTTTGAGCCCACACAAATCGAAAACGTTTGAGTAAACTCTTCCTAAATTGTCGAAAAGAGATTCGGGAAAAGCATTCTTTCGGGCAAAAATTTCAAATTTCCTAGGATTCAAGAGTTCAAAAAATGTTAAGTTTTGGAGCGAAGTGAATCTAGTGGTTAAATGACGTTAAATTATCGATAATGGAGAAATACAGTCTGCGATATCGTTGTTCTTGTGACAAGTTATCTAAATCTTCGCGTCTCCTCTTTTTGGGTAAACCCGTCATAGATACAGTTTTTTCCCAAAGTGGAAGAAACCCAGCAATTTCACATTTATCACACTTGTCCTGTTCTAAAATTATTCTGTCCAATAATTTCTTTTGGCATTTATCACAATGATTAACACCCTGCCTAAAGTTTTTTAAATATTGGTGGAAGTCTTTTACATAGTTAAGGCATTCCATAATATCTATATTTTCCGTTTGCAAAATTTGGAACAATATGTCCGATTGGGAAAATAAAAATAAATTTAAAAGAAAAACTGTTTCAAAATTTTTCAGGAAATCAACGTATCCATGTGCTGTGCACCTGTCTGGTCCATTCCATTGGTCATCATCGTTTTCATAAATGCTTGAAAAGAAGTCAGTAATTGGTTTCCAATAACTTTCAACGGTGTTAACCAAACGAGAAGTAAAAGACCATCTTGTTGGAGCAAAAGATGGAATACGCTTTTTAAGATGTTCCTGAACTGCAAAGGCCCTTTTGCTAGAATGAGATGAAAATGTTGCAATTCCATTTAAAGTGGAGAAAAATAAGTTACACTCAGGAATTTCATTCATGCCCTGAGCCAAAACCAAGTTTAATACGTGAGCGTAACAATGAGTATGTAGAGCCTTAGGGTACTCATCTAGAACTTTCTTTTGTAAGCCCGACACATGACCTGACATAACAGCGGCGCCATCGTATGTTTGAGCAATGAGCTTATCGGCAGTTTATATTCGTTGACAATATTCTTAATGTGAGAGAATAGTCCATCGGCTCTTCGGTCAGCACTGACATCATTAAATCTGATAAATCTTTCTTTTTATAGAATTATCACCCTTGTGCACATACCTCAGAACCGTGGACAATTGCTATCTACTTTTAATATCTATGTTTATCCAACATGATGCTACATAAATCAGTTTCTTCTATTTTCTGCCGGAAAATAGCCTATCTCACATTCACTAATAGTACTAATCATATCATTTGATGTCAGCGTCTGGGTCCCTCTAAATACTTGTAGCATCTGAAATGTTTCGCAGTAATGATCTGCAGATTTTTTAAAAGGTTAAAGTTTATGGTAGTTACCTTTATTTGATAAGATGTTTTTCGCGCTTTCATCATGTCCTCGGCAACGCAATTCCTGATGTTTCTAAGTGCAACATGTAAACATCAAATTTAAACGCTCTGAGAATTTTATCGGTTCTTTTTAACTGTTTTTGATTGTTTAGACTATTATTAACTCTCAGGGTTGTTGTCTAATTCCTTCATCAGTCTTCTTTTACCGAAAGCGTACAAATCCATTACACACTGAAGGTGACTTTCGAAGTTCTCATGTGCTTTAGCCGATATAGAAAGACCGCTTAGGTTTGAAAATCCAGTTGTCACCCAAGAAGTATTTGCGGATTTTGAGAAGAGAAGACAAGGCCAACAAAACAATTTTAGTAAACTCTGACTTCCGCATAGCCAATTATGGTTCTCATAATTAGAGATTGTAAAATGCCTGGTGTATGATTTATTTTTCTCCCTAACAATTGCAGTTAAATCCTTCAATGATGGGCAAGGACGTCCGTTCTTGACGATCAAAAGTTTATTCTCAAACTTGAGTGACCCAAAAGGTTTTTTCTTTAGCTGTGCAATAACGTCTTGTTCATCCATAACTGATCTATAATCTATATTATATATATATATATATATATATATATATATATATTATATATATATATATATATATATATATATTATATAATATATATATATATATAATAATTATATATTATATATATATATTAGTATATATATATATAGTATATATTATATAATACTATATATATATATTGATATTTTATATATATATATATTTTATATATATATATTATATATAATAGTATTGATATATATATAACTAATAATATATATATTATATATATATTATAAATCAGTGCTCTTGCACGTTAGACTTGGTTTCGTCGTCAGAGGAGTAGGTCAGAACTTAATTCTTAATATATATTATTAGATATATAGTAGATATTATATATGTATATAATTATATAGATATATTATTATATATAATATATAGTATATAATATATATATAATAGTATAATATATATATTATATATATATGTATATATGATATGAATTTATTTATCTATATCGGGGATACGAAGAAAGGTTAACTAGTACGCCCACACGAGAAATACGGGACGGTCGGATAAAGAAAAAAATTCA
The DNA here is from genome assembly GCA_015478945.1 of Trachelipus rathkii. Lineage (NCBI taxonomy): Eukaryota > Metazoa > Arthropoda > Malacostraca > Isopoda > Trachelipodidae > Trachelipus > Trachelipus rathkii. Next base: position 11,060 of record JABUQX010029822.1, read on the forward strand.
CAGAAGCCAGCATATATGATACCTGAAAGATATGAATGTGTCATAGGGCAGAGAAAGTAGAGAGTTTTGAAATTTTGTTTTGTTTAGCAATGTTCAGGAAAGGCGAAATTAGGATTAGGTTTTGGGTTATTAGATTTGTATGGATAGGTCGTTATCGTTATTAGCAGTAGGTTTACGTGATTTAGGTTAGGTTAGGTTAGGGTTAGGTTAGGTTAGGGGCGTTAATGGTTAGGTTTTAATGAGTTAGGTTAGGTTAGGTTAGAGGTTAGGTTAGGGGAAAACCATAGGGTTTAGTTAGGTTAGGTTAGGTTATGAAAATTAGTTTAGATTATGTAGGTTAGGTTAGGTTAGGTTTGGTTAAGTTAGTTTGGTTAGGTTAGGTGAAAATACTTACAATGCTAAATTTAGGTTTATGGTTAGGTTGGTTAGGTTTAGGTTATGGTGCAGGTCAGGTCAGGTCAGGTCGGAAAGAAAATTTCATTGTTGCGCCCCAAACATAGCACTATTTATTATCATAGAGGTTAACTGTGAAATTTTTTTTTTGATCCCAGCTCCCGTTCCGTGTGGTGCGTTAAGTACTTTAGCCTTATCTATATATAATATATATATATAATAGTATAAGGGTATATGATATATATACGACGAGAGTATATTTACATTGTAGTACATGTATATGATATATAGTATAGAGCTTAACGATATATGTTTATTTTGGTAGTATATATGATAGTATTATATTATAGGCGATGTATATATATTAAAGGCCATGAGTGCTCGCATTAAAAAAAATTTAGGGGGGCATCAGACAAAAATCGTGATTTCTTACTATATTATTATATTATATTTTCTAATATTAATAATTGTCGTATGAGGTATATCTTCTAATAATATATATTAGTATAAAGGTATTGATTATATATATATTGGTATTTATATTTATATATATCTCCTTAGTATATAACTTATGTGGAATATGACTAATATATGTTAAAGTTGATTATAGATATTATATGAGCCATATAATGCTTTATATACTATTTACTGATTAAGTAGAGTGAGCTGCGATAGTGGTACGTCTTAGTATAGTTTAATATATAATAATATGATATATTATATTATAAGTATTATATATGATATAAATATATAATATATAAAGTAAGATATTAATATATATATACGCTAATATATATATATAGGTATATACTAATATAAATCATTATATATATATAACTACATAACTATTATATATTATATATATATGCTGAACGTCTATGTGAATATTGTAGGATAGTACGAATTAGATATGTGGTATATTATATATCGAGGACAGTGATTAATGACGAGTATATATATATTATTATATATATATATATAATACAATTTGGATGGTCCAAATATTAAATTTCTAAGAAAAAATGATAATTATTTATATTATTTACTAAGATCACGACGTTTAACCAGCAGATATGAGTTAGTTAAATTTAACATGCTCCAGAGCGATGAAGAGAGGATGAGCTAAAAAAGTCGAGATCAGATAGTTTCAAGTTTTAGTTTCAGTATATTACAAATGTATGGGGTAGTATTGAGGGCAAAATCGCGTAAGTGCGTCATTATTATACACTAGTCAATATCAATTGATGTCATCATATATAGAGAGATATTTCTCAGACAGTCTATATGATATAGCTATAGAAAAGACTACTCTGTATCTACATGATAGTGCAGTTAGACATTCTGGGTAAAGATAAAAGTTGCACTTACATTCATAGGTTGCATAGGATTAAGGGGTGCTATCAAATGCTAAAAATACATTGTGATGAGAGTTTTGATGACTTAGCAGCATCGATAGATTTGCTCGCGACACAAGAAAGATTTTATCAATGAATGTAATTGTTTGTTTACTTTTTGGTCGACGATCGTGTGTGGATGCCATTTCAACTTCATAAATCCCATTCTGCTTTTTACTAAATCTTCAATTGTGCTTTCGATATGAGATCTTCCATGTGAAATGTTATCACAATATTTTATTCTTCTATATGGTATAAATATTACATAAGCCTGCTCGTGGTATATACAAATTGCAAAAGGAAGATATCATTTCTTTATGATTTAAAACCTCTCTTCTAATGCTGTTATTAAATCATCCAAAAAATCTTATAAAAATGAATGTGCGATATTAAGTCTGTGGTTTGGAAGAAGGAATGTTGGGGGATATATGTTGCATTTTCTTTGATGGCCCCAAGTTTAGTTTTAACTAAAGGTTACGAGATTTGTTCCTATAGACTTCGACAGACAATTATATTAATAACATTAATTAAAAACTCCCTGCACTCTTTGGATAAGTTTATTGAACGTAGATATGATAGGTTAACGACAATTATTTAAAGTGTCCACGGTAATAAATTTGGTATATATATATATAAATATAACGTATAATATATTCAAATAATGTATACTATAAATATATACTATATAGTAAATGTATATATTATCCAGTTATAGTTTATATATATATATAATTATATTACTATATTATAAATAATATTATATAAGTAGATATATATAATATAACCTTAAGTGATGGGACGGATTATATCGTCCAATTCGAGTCATCGCATCGCAAAAATCGCATATTTTTGTTTAAATCGTCATCGTCATCGTCATCGCCAAAATTTGGTCCGATATTTTTGCCGATTAATTGAACAAATATTAAGAATTTTGGAAAATATATTAAAACTCAATAATGATAATAATAATAATAATTAATAATCAATAATGAAATAATAATTAATATATAAAAATAATAATAATAATAAGTAAAATAATAATAGATAATATAATAATAATAATAACTACGATAGATATATATATAAAAATATAAATAATAATAATGGAATAATAATAATAGATAATAATAATAATAATAATAAATAATAATGAATAATTATATAATAGTATATAGTATATTATATATATATAATACTATCATATATTAATATATATATATTATAGATATATACTATATATATAGTATATATGTAACTATATATATATATATAATATTAGTATTAATTGATAAGTAATATAATGTACTAACTACTCCATCATTTTGGCTTATGGTAGTATGACATTCCAGGCCTATATGGTTCGCACTTGTCTGTTATTATGGTATTACATATCACAAACATCATTCTCCAAACAACATATCATATACACATACGTCCTCACCCCCTCTTCTAGACAACATCGTACAGACATCGCTATCCCTTATATCCATACGTGAAGGAGAAAAATTGTCCACATCGTATGTCTCCTGCGTGTCGTAGAAGGCGACTAAGGGGACGGTGCGTTAGTCCTAAGGGGATCTTTGGCTGGGCTACTAACCACTTATCTTGTTTGCAGGAATGGCTAATTGCATCGCCTCGGAGAAGGTCGTGATCGATTAAGCGCCCTTGCTACTATCCTTCGGCGAATATGTATGAATCGTATCTGTATATGAATGTCAGTAGTGAATAATGTTGAGACGAGATAGGAGAACGAGGTGATGAACTTTATTTAAAAGGGCAATTTGTTTGCTTTCGCTGTGATTGAAAAAAGATGAAATGAAACGGTGAAAATGAGTGGTGTGGTGTGAATGTGTTTGTGTTGCTTGTGGAAAGGAACTTGAGAGGGGGATGGATGAGGTATTGATGCAATTCTGATGAGTGAGTTGGGGATTAAGAGTGGGGGGGGCATCAGGAGCTATGGTAGAATTGTGTGTAGTTTGAGTACTTTAATGAATAGTCTAAAGGTTAAATTAAAGTTTGACAAGGTCAAAATTTGTATGGTTGCGACATATGGTCCATCTGAAGGGTAATGTTGAAAAGAGTACGATTTTCTGGGATATCTGAATGATGTTTTGGATGTTTGTTCTTCTTCTAGTGTCTTTTTTTTTTTTTACAGATTGTCACCACTCACGGGCCACTCACGGGCAGAGCCCCTATTCAAGGAGGGGTGTAGAACTCTCAAAAGTTCACCCTCTAGCGCAAATTAACGCATATGAGCACAGACGCAGGCCTTTAAGCTGAGAGAGTTATATTTCAGTAAGAAATACAGGAAGAATTGGATGAGAATTCACAAAACAGAGGTGGTGGGAAAGAAGGGAAGCACACAGCAAACTAGCTGGAAGTTTACCAATGTCCAACACAGTACTTGCGTGCGCAGAGTAGCAGCACTAATTAGGTGCTACGAGGCGTCGTAAGGTGGATGGTCTACGCAAGTGAATAAGTTCCTCGAGACTTGCCCTGCTGGTTATCTATAGGAATAGAGATAAAGCCAACAAATCGCCTCTGCGAAAGTTATATAGGGTCAAAGTCAAAATGTGAGAGAATAGGCTGCAGAATATTTATAAGCCTTTTGCTATTTTACCGACCCTGTCCAAAGAGCCGGGTGAAACCAGCCACCCCCCCCGCCGCCAGATATGTAGAGGCAGTACTCCATTACATGGGCGGTATGAGACCTTTAATTAGCGAAGCAACTGAGAAAAGGAGGAAAGTCTCACAGTATAGAACAGAACTTCCAGTTCTTTGGAGGCCGTACCCTAGAACCATTGTTGATGTAGGGTTTCAAGACATTTTGTTTGTTCATGTAAGGCCAAGGATGTTTAATTTGTCAACAGAAGAGACGACAGAACCGTCGAAAGAGACAGGAAAGTTAGAGGTATTTTGGCGAAGGAGATTTGTAAAATGTTAGGGTTTTAATTAATTGAATTTCACAAAGTTATTTCTATCCATCAGCGAGAATAAAATCGGAGAAGATTAAGAAGAGAGGCCATTCCAGCTATTAATGAACGATGCTATATTAGTTAAAAGAATGAAGGTCGAGTCATCGACATATGACGTGGATAAAGTTAGAGGTGCAGGTGAGAATATCATTATGAAAAGTAAGAATATAAGTAGGGATTAAGACCGAACCTGAGGAATCACCCCTATTTGACAGAAAGAAGAAGTGCCGCCCATCAACATTAGACGTATATTGAGCGATTTGAAGAAAGCTAGATATAAGTAAGCAAGAGAAGGAGGGAAACTCAAATGAGGGAGCTTGGAAGCAGTGACGCGTGCATAGTCTCACGTTTAAATGCTTTTGATATGATCCAACGGCCACTAGCCAAATGCTCCCCGTAGTTTCCTAACGAGCGAAAAACCATAAATTGGTTAGATAGGAATATAATATCACCAGTAAGAAGACTTCGTGCAACGAGAGCCGTTCTGGCGATCGGAGTGAGTTTCCAAAGTGAATCTAATGAAGTGAGTTGAAGAAAAGGGTTTAAAATGCTAGATAGAATACAAGTGAGGAGCTACAGGGCGATAGTTTAGAAGGATATGAGCGGCTTCCCCTTTTTTCGGAATAGGTTTGGACATAGTGAGAGCTTCCAACACTGAGGGAGGGAAAGGCTAGTAGCATTGAGACATTAGATGGAATTAGTTTTGAGCGAGCGCCGAAAGAGATTTAGCCTTTTCAGTTGGAAGTAATTTAGCAAACAACAAAGATGATGAGTAGTCGAAAAAGAGGAGGAAAGGCCAGATTTACAAAGTTGCTAGAGATGAAGATTTGTCAGTAGGAGACCCAAGGAGGTTAGGCGCACTTTCCCTTGATGAAAGCCAGCTATTGCTCGTCGAGAGAGTATCCTGCAACGATTGTCTAGACTGATAATGAAAGAATTAGACGAGAGGATAGGATAACGAGAAATTTTCACACCCGTAGGCACTGTCTCCTAGCCTGAACATGCCAGAGAATTAAAGGCACGATTGACATGGACTATGAGAAAGAAAATTAGTTTTAGAAGGCATAAATGAGGAAGAAAAAATTTAGCTGAAGAAGGAATGAACCTGCTCATCGCATCAACGATTACAGCTTCCTTCTTATCTTTTTAAATCTTTATACATCCATCATTATTCTTATTGAGGTAGCCAATTTGCTATCATCTGCAAAACTTGGAAACTTACATTAAGTCCCTGATTCTAAATTTTTTATATCTTGTATGAGAACAGCCACTTTGACTAGAGAAATCGTTCATGGACCAAACATGTCTCCTCATGCTTTTCCATTAAAAATTAAGTTTCGTTTTCATTATTAACTATTATTATTATTATTATTATTATTATTATTATTATTATTATTATTATTATTATTATTATTATTTTTTATTATTATTATTATTATTATTTTATTATTATTATTATTATTATTATTATTATTATTATTATTATTATTATTATTATATTATTATTATTATTTGACTTAAAGGAATCAAAACTTTTGATCGCTAAAATAATTTTTCGGAGGTGAACCCCCTGAAAAGATCCCAAAAGCTTATATATTATATATATAAATATAATAATATATATTATATATATATATATATATTTATATATTATATCTATAATATATATATAGATATATAATTATATATATATGACTACACGTATATAGTATATATATATTATATATATAGATTATTATATATATATAAGTATATCTATATAGAGTGATATATATATATAGTATATATATATATATATTATATATTAATATATATTATATATATATATATAATATATATATATATATACTATATTATATATTGTCGTTAATATTGCGAAAAAAATTCAGTATATATCCTTGCAAAAATTTATTTAATATGTGTCATTAAACATTTCACCGAAAACGCCTCGTTTCCAGGATACAAGGTGATGAAACTTATGTGGGACATATCTGATATATTCCTTGCCCGTCCCGTACCACATCTCAACCTTTAATAATAATCACAAATACACCGTAGGAAAGGTTACGAACCTGTTATTTAGCTAGTGTTTCCGTATCTCGTTCCATTGACATATACTAGTCGTGTCGCGTCAAGTTCGTGTTTGCAGGGTTGCTCATGATTTCAAAATGAACTTACACAAATGAGTGAAATGTGCTGATAGCATTTTGTTTTACTGTCGCACGAAACGGTAATTCATTTACAGCCATGCGTCTCTATGAAGATATGTACCCTAATCGTGTCATCCCGCCGCAGTCATACTATGATTTTGCTCCGTCCCATCAACGTTTTAAAGAAGCGGAAGGTTTTAAAAAACTTACCTAATGAAGAACGGGAGACCTAGCACAGATCAACTCGATGCCGAAGTATACAGGTTCTCAAGGAACTTGAGCAGTCCTACAACAAGTATACCAGAAAGATTGCTGCAAGACTACATGTAAGTCATCAACAGTTTTTTAGGGTATTTGAAAATCAACTTCTGTACCTTATCACATCCAACGAGTGCAGGAGCTTGTACCAACAGATTTTCCTGCAAAATAGCTTTGTGTCGATGGATGCAACAGAAATGTGCAGACAATTCTCACGCATTTAGCAGAAATATCTGTGTCACTCGATGAAGTGCAATTTTTACAGAAGACGCCATAGTCGAACTTCCACAAACAATCCACATATGGCTGATGGGAACCCACATGCATAGTTGAAAGCTGCCATCAACACCAGTTTTCATTGAAATGTATGGGTCGAATTGTTGGCGACCATTTGTAGTAGGGTTCCATCTCTTTTTACCAGTGGCGAGGCTTACTGAGAGACGTTTATCGCCATTTCTTGAACATAACTTGCCTACACTACTGGAAAAGTCGCATTACAATTAAGATCGAAAATTGTATTTCATGCAGACTTGGCGCTCTAGCTCAATTTTCAATTTAGTTTGCTCGTAAACTATTTTGAAACTGGTATACCACGCCGTTGGATAGGTCGAGGAGGTACGAACCTTGCCCTCCGCGAGTCTCCAGACCTAAATCAATCTGAGTTTCTTCTTGTGGGGTCCAGCCTGAAACACTTTGGTTTATACAGCACGTTTGCAAAGTCCGAAGAATTTAAGGCTCGCATAATCGCATCTTGTGACCAACAATTCCACACACAACGGTATTTGCACGTGTCCGCCAATCAATGCTTTGCAGAATAGAGGCTTGTAACTGCCCGCTGGGGGTGCTCCATTTTCCACACACTTTTGTTATAGACCTTAGTGAAACCATGCTTCTGGTGAACTATTTCTGTTGTATACCTTTTCTTTCTGTGAGAATGTATGTATTATTATAATGAATAAATGAATGAATATTTGTTAATGTACCTTTCCAAAGTCTTATTTTACTGTTTAATTGTAATTTAATGTTTAATAAGATTTCATCACGTTGTATCTTTGGATAACGAGCGTTTTCGTGAATGTTTATTGACAAATTTAATCTTATAATTTTAAGCAGGATATCGATGCTGTAATTTTTTTTCGCAAGTTTACTGATACACCTGTATATATTAATATTAATATATATATATGATTATATATATATATATATATTATATATATATATCATATATATATAATATATATATAATATATATATATATTATATATATATATACTATATATATATAATATTATAATATATATATATGATAATATTAAGTATATATTTAATATTATATATATATATAATATATTAAATATTAATAATATATTATATGATTATATATATTATGTATATATATATATATTATAATATATATAATAATATATATATATATATATTATATATATATATATATATATATATTATTATAGAGAGGAGAGAGATAGAGAGAGAGAGAGAGAGAGAATTTTTAAAAATAGTTTTTTTTTTCAATTAATCGTCAATCGCATCGTCATCGTTTCCATCGTCATCGCGTCATCGTCAAATTGTCAGTCGTCAATCGGCAAAAGATTTGCTCTCAATCGTTCCATGCCTGTATCATCGGTCACTGTATCGGGGTGCAATAAAAAATTGATGCCAGGTAAATCGTTATACGGGCTGGAAGGGAAGAAAAGTCCACATAGAGAGACGACGTTAATGATAGTTAAGGGTAAAACCTAGGCTCACAACCGAGAAGGTTGTGTGTTGATAGAAAATAGAGAAAGACCTATGGGTTTCTCGAGAGGGGTGTAGCGCGTACGAGTAGTAGCTTTGACGTTCCACTAACCACAAGTCCACATAATTTATTATATATATATTATATATATAATATATATATATATATATATTATATATTATATATATATATATATATATAATAATTATTATATATATATATATAGATTAATTATAATATATTATATATATATAATAGTATAATATTAGTATATATATTATATATATAGTATATTATCCTACTACCTAAGTATATATATATATTTACGTATTATGGATGTGTAAAAACAAGTGATCCGCTGATACAAATTAAAAAAGTGGAATCCGCGCGCCCTCGTTGATGAAAATATGAAGGACTTACAAATAGATCTAAATGGTTAAAAGCAAATAAAAAATATAGTAAATATAAAAGTCCTGCACATGAAAATCCCCGACGCAGAGGGCCTTGCTGGAACGTCGTTTCGATGAATCTTCACCGTGCTATCATCGCGTCTATACACAGTACACGGAAAATAATAAAATTTTTTATTAATCAGCTGAGACAATTTTGTACTTATATTAGATAAAAAAAATAATAACCGCTTTGAAATCTTTAAAAACTTTGTTAAAGAATGTTGGAAAAAATTCTGTTGATAATGATAATGTTTGTTGAGAAGAACGTGAATGGAGCTCTAGCGCTGTCCGAGGGAGAAAAGTCAAAAAGTTTGCAAACGATTTCGATTTTTTTAACTAAAAAAATATTCCAATCAAGGGTAAACCATAAAGAATGGATCAGAGTCGTGGGGTTTCTCGGCCTATCCGGGGGACGACGTGGGGACAAAGTCCCCCCCATGTCCCTTCTCGGCTCGAAACCCCTTAAATAAGACAATAAATAAGAAAAATTAACATTTTCTCCAGACTTTAATATAACAAAAATAAACACTATTTGGTAACATTCTTGCTGCAGTCCGTCGTTAATTAGCCCTTATCAGAAATGGAAGGTTGGATGAGAGCGTACCTTCTGCCAGAGCTAGTGACGATTTGTAATCTAATATCTAAGGTGTTATTTATATAAAATATTAGCAATAAAATACTTTTTTTTAAAGTATCATCGAATGAATTATTGCTTGTTGAAAATCCAAAAAAAATGTTATTTGTTATTTTCCTGCGTAGGTGTTATAGTTTTCTAGCTTACATGCATGATGCTTTCGGGAAGCTGAGCTGGCCTTATATATATAATATAAGAAGCTAATAATATCATAATATATATATATATATATTACTATTATAATATTATATATATATATATATATATATTAGATATATAATATATAATATGTGATATATTTATTTTATATATATATATTATATTATATTGTGTTATATATGTAGAGAATTTATATATATATATATATATATAACTATATATATATATATATGAATATATATTAATATTATATATATATATATATATATATATCTATTGTTGATTATAAAGATAATATAGTATATATTATATAGTATAATGTAAATACTATAAATATAATATTTATATATATTGTTATATTATATGACTATATTATCTTAATTAGTAGTCTCGGCTTCAAACCTTTTCTAAAACAAATCAATCGTTGGAAGGTTTTAAACCATCCAGTAACCCTTATTAAGAATTATCACTGTACTTCAATAACCACCATGGAATTTTTTCTGCTCCAGAACATATATGATTTTTTTCAAAATCGAAAAATCCTTAATCTTATTATTTACATATTTAGCCTTAATCTTAGTTTCACCGGTAATTATCCAGTTTAGCACAACTTGAGAGTCAGCACTTATATGGCGGATAATACCAAGCATTTTTTTTTCAGCACAATCGCAAAACAGAAAAACGCTTTACACTGTAGCTATATTGCCTATAGTTACGTAATATAATAATAATTTGATTTGGCTGTTTTCCAGTAACTAAAATATATTATATTTTATACAATAAATAATAATAATGAGTTTATAATTTAAATACAATTTATAATGACTATAAGGCATATAGTAAACCTTGAAATCTTCATTTTTGAAAGGTAAAACAATATATATCATCCGAAGAAAATACAGGCAGGTAGGAATCGGAGCAGTACTAGTTTTCATGTGATACGTTAACGAACTATTCTAGTTTGCTAGTAGAAAAAGATCTCGAGGTCTTGTGCAGGATGTTGCAATAGGAGAGTCAGACGCATATAAATGATGTGGTCTATATCGATATAGCGAGTTTAAATCTTCAAATTTGTTATCTAAGTTGTTTGTGTTTTACGATCGCTATATGCTCAGCATCTACATAAACTATGTAACCGGATCAATACATACTACTGTATAACCTATAATCTGAAAGTTTATTAACCAGATTCAATGTCTAGTAAGGACATTTCTAATTGATAATTAATATTTTGTAAAAAGGACTAAACTATTTAAACGATTGTTTTTTTTATGTTTTTCAACTGTATTTAATAATAATATTACGATATTTATCATGGATTTTTCTCTGCCAATCTACGAAGATCCGAAAGTTTGAAGACCGATAATTTGTTATTAAGATTCCGATATGAGGCCTTTATAGAGACCAAAAAGAGAATCGATAGAAAAACTCGATCAAATAGGGATGCATAGGCGAACAAATGCGATCGAAGGATGAGTTAATTGTATGTTACTATTATGTATCTATATTACAATCGGATTTGAGTGAGCAATGTATTGTATTGGAATCTAAGAATGTGAAATTATCATAATAATGTGATATATGTGCTCACATGCAATTGATTCCGTGATGATCTAGCTTCAATATGATCGACTTGATATCTTATAGTAGTCGGGATTACTTGCTGCATACTAATTTCTAGAGTATACTTATCTGTCTCACTCTGCCTGGAACTATGTAAAGCGGAAGGAAGCCCTGAATAGTTTCTACAGCCGTCGGCAATATCTATCGTACTAAATACCACGCACAGTTAAAGATTTGATAAATTGAATATTTATTAACTAGAAAAGTAATTAGTAGATGAGCTGAGTCGAATCTATATCGAGTGCCATAATGGATGTGGACGTATGCCTCCGAGACCAGAGCTCCGAAATGTGACTGAATTATATTATGGTGAAGTTCAGATGGCGATACTTTCGAAGTGTAGCGTGGATAGACTCTCTTCTTATATCAAGCGCATTATAAGTTATTATTATATTGGATAGTATAATAAGTACTAGTATGTTGATAGTAGTATATGATTGAACCTATATTAGATTTTTAAATATATATATATAATAAGTTATACAATAGACATACATTAATAACTCATACCGTGTATCAAATTAGATATTACCAACGGTATAGAAACTATTAATGAAAACTGTATATATAATAGTATCTAATATTGATATATTATATATATATATATATATATATATTATATATATAATACTCATATATATATATATATATATATATATTACTATATAATGATATATATAGTTATATATATATATGATATAATAATAATATATAAAGAAATTTTGAAAAAAAGACTGATTTATTTTTATCTCATCGTGGTCAGTCATCTTCCTGCACCATAGTACCTGGACCGCTTCGCCACTGATATTATACTATATAATATACTATAATATATTATATTATATATTATATATATATACTATATATCTATATAATAATATATATATATATATATAATATATATATAATTATAATATATAATATATATTTGTCCGCGGATTTTAACTTCCGGACAAAAGAAAAGTTTAGGGCATCCTGAGGGCAGGTATGTTAAGTTAATACTACTAACCTATGGGATAAAAAATCACTATATTAACGACTTTCTGTAATCTATAACGTAAACATATACTTACAACATAATTAAACAAAAACAAATCATTAACATAACAAGCAATAAATAACTGACCTTAGTAAATTGAGGCGCGGAATTTCTTCATTTTGGGCTAACTTTGGATACGTCAATAACATTGGAGAGGTATTATATCTACCCAGGAAGATATAAACTTGATGGTTATAATAAATAGTTGGCTGGCGGGGCATATGCGGCAGCGGGACAAAGCTCCAGTTGAGAAGCAATTTGGTGTCAATGTGGTTGGTTAATCATCCACGAATTCGAACATTCCTCTCACAACATGCAAAGGCCGCACTTCGTTTTTGTTCATATTTCTTGGAAAGTTAGTAAATAAAAGAAAAAACATGTTTATGTGTGTAAAAAAAAATAAACTTCAAGCAGCGCAAGCATCATCAGAATTCAAGCAAATAAAAACCTTGAGAGAAGAAAAGACCTGTGGTGAGGTGGCGAAGTAAGACGAACCATTCACCTTCTATTCTGAGACAATATAAAAAACTTTCTGACACGGCTTATTTAAGCAGCCGAAAAGAAAGAAGAAGTAAAAATTTAGCAATGAACTGTAAAACAACAATGTACGAACAACCATTTTACGATCATTATTAATTGTATGTATAGAATTAATAAGTTTCTATCATATAAAAAACTTCCCGAATCACATACTACAAACGTTAAGGAGAGATTTGTTGAGAACTCTCCTGGGGACTATGCTACCTCTCACACAGATTAGCTAGCAACTCATTGATAAATCTAATAGCATACACAAATAGTGCCGAACTGAGCAAAAAAAACCTTTCAAGCTTTCTTGCAAAACTGGTCGAACGAGTAAAATTCATGACTACTGAAATGATCTGGAATGTCTAACATGGGGTGAGACATTGTATAGATGGCAAAATACTAAGATTAAAATTTTCTGAGCTCTAACGCTTCGTAATCCATGAATATAGCTATTCACACACCCCCACTACGCACCTGAGTGAGTGGGGAAGAGGTAATAATAATATGAATATAATAATAATAAGAAAAATAACTCACAGATGATAAGATACTAATAATAATAATTAGAAAGTAATAATAATAACTAAAATAATAATAATAATAATAATAATAATAATAATACTAATAATAATAATGAATAATATATAAATATATACTATTAATAATAAAATAGTATGTAATACAATGAATGATACAATGAATGAAACTAATAAAGTAACATAAATAATTCAATAAATAATAATATTAATATAATAATAATAATTAGGTAATAATAATAATATATCTAAATAATAAATAATAAATCTTAAGTAAATACATACTACAGTAATAATAGAACAGAGATAATACCGAAATAATAATAATGAATGTATATAAAGATAAATAATAATAACTATATAACTGAATATCGAAGGTGCAGGATAATACAAGCGATGTAGAATGCTGAGAGAGGACAAAAGGCACCATCATCCGAGGGTAAGAGCCAGGAGCAAAAATCGCCATTGACGGAACAACAAACGGAAAACCCCACACCATGCCGAGACAGTACTTTCGTTCAGGGGGGTCACCTACTGATCCCATGAGAGGAGGGTCGAGCTTCCAACACATGACGCAGTCAAACACCCACATCACTCATCAAAAGCTTCATCCTCTATATAAGATGCTGGAGATACCATACATTACGCTGAATGGTCACCAAAACAGATGAGTCCTACTATTAATAACCAACTTTAAGGATAACTCAGCATTCACCCAAACACAACCTGCTCCCAAACACACACCGACCATAGGAACGCCCCTAGTTTGAGTGATATTACAAGTGACCGGATCCATATCAATTCTTGCTCATAACAAACTTCAGAGCGGATCCTACAACCTTCACATTAATGTTTTTTTTTTTTTTTTTTTTGGTCTTTTAGTTTTCGTTATTAATTTTATAGTGAATTGATTAACATCTCTAGATCATGTGATGTTTATCTACGATCTATAACATGTAGAGAGAACTGATAAGAAACGTTTCGTCTGAAAGTTGTTAAATCTTTAGTGTTTGTAATTTTAATGGGGTATGAATACTCAGGGCAGGGTTGGGGCAACAGCATGATAAAAAAGTAATCGGAACCAGCACAGAGTCCGGATTTAATATTACCTATACACCTCGCAAACTTCATATTAAAGCGACTATAAATTAATTAATTAAGTCAGAAACTATAGTACTAGTGAACTAAACACATAAACTGACACACACATACCCAGACACTCCATTAACTAAATAACTTTAACTCACATACTACTTCCCTGTTATGCTCATAACACAACTTAATGACCTAGTCAGTCCTAATCAAATAATACGCACCTCACGCCGTACGTAAAAGACAAATGAGAAATACATAAACAGGGCAGATCAGTCCGTCTAGAGAATAGAATAAATGTGCGATTCCACTCGCAAGAGTCCATTCGAGTGAAAGCATTAACGATCGACCCCTCTAAGACAAGGACACTGTTTCATATAGATCATGAAATTTCACTTGCCCAAAAGGTGTCAGCGTTAAGCATGACATCCCACTTCATTCGACATTGCATATTCGTTCTAGCGGTGAAAGTAGCACCTGTCACGAATTCTAAAGACAGGTCAAATAAAATGGACATGTAAATGGACAATTTTGAACATTTATAGATAGCGACTCAAACAAAATGTTTGCACGCAAGGTTAGAGATATTGCTCTTAGTTCTATATCCCAACGATAATCAATAGATGAGGTCTCTCGTCCGTCGACGCGGATACGGTTACCCGACGAAAATATTGATCGTCTCATATGGAGTTCTTTTAGGAACATAGATACGGTACAAGCACTCGTCGCAGTAAGTGCCTCTGTCCGTGATTATTGGCCAGCAGTCAAGCTGGTAAGTTGAAAGGCTGGCCGACTCATGATATTAATCCCAACATTAAGCAGATGATCTCTCAATGCATACAATGTCAATGCCACACAATAAGGGGGCATTATTCAGCGCACACACGTTGACTTGCATCAGATAACGCTTAGTACGTACAGCTCGATGACGCCATTAAAGACGTAGATCGCGCTATTCTGTTGATTTAGAGACGGCTGTCACCATCCATTTATTTATTACACACTTCAATAGATGAACTTCGATGTTGTTGCAATAACCAAGTTTCGATATAACACAGGAAATCTCCTTCTCTTAGCAAATAGTTAATATCATCATCTATTTCACACTTAATAAGATCGACTTGATTTATTTATTAACACGACGATTTCAAACGAAACACGCGAAGTTATGAGACTTTGACGCGCACTTGTCTCGTACCAAAGCTTTGTAATACTGTTTGCTAGGCATCATTCTCCCATAGTATTCTATCTTCTGGTTATCAGAAACTCTGCTAGGAAATATAACCATGGCTTGTTCTCTGATACCGTTTAACATTTTCGCAGCAGAGTCATTCGGTAACGCATCTTTTTGCAATAACGATAAATAAACCTGATGGTTCACACAGTATCTACTTCCAAAAGAACTCATTCAAAACCTAACTAGTAGCACACGTATTAGATATATTTTCGACAATAGGTTTCTGCAAACTTTTTTGTAAACAATTCCACACATACTCCTCCTGCCTGACAATTTTAGTAAAGCTCCGGAAAAAGAAAAAGGTTCATCAGAACTTGAGGAGGCTCGAGTATGCAATTTGACAGCTGATAGAACTTTTCAAACTAGAGTCTGATCATGTCTTCTAATACGAATAAAGGATGTGGATCAGTAGCATTAGAGCGAAGATGGCAGGGCAACACAACGTATACGACTTCATCCTAGACTCTGTAATGTGGTTGTTCCTTACCTCCTGGACATAAAACAGCAGAAGAATTACATGTTACGAAGTGCAAACGGCTACCGTCTATTGAAGAATAACCATCATTTACATATTCGTACAAACCATAAAAAATCTGGAACTGATTTCACCAGAGTAAGCCCTTGATCTCAATTCTCTTGAAATTTCGATTCTCTATATATCATTGTCAATACATAAGACAATACATAAGCTCATTTAAATCAACTACAGATACAAGTCTACTTCTCATAATTTAGTATCGATCCTCCAATATTGCTATATCTTTTTTTACCCAATCAATTATCAAGCCTCTACTTGCCCGAAGAACGACAACATACACCAGTATAATAGACACGATGCAGCAAACCTATTAAGAAGGGTTAACAGTAATTACACCCCCGGGGCATTCTCCAAAGACGTCATTAAAATGCTTGACTTCTTCGAAGTTGATGGAGTGGAGTATAACACATAAAGACGAGGCTGATTATGGTCACCATTTCCATTCACGCAAATCCTATACTCGGCTCTTCGTAGAACGAAGAAATCTCAACGACGTGATATCTATAACAAGTTGAGGTACACAGAATCATTCGATCCAGAGGGGGCTGAAGATACAAACTAATCATGTCAACTTATGTTGTTGCATCTATCACAACGCATACGAAAAGGATCATCACTCTATATATACAAGATATATCTTAGTTATTAAGCACACAATCCGTAATCATAAGGCGTCGCATAGCGGAAGATCGCCTAACATTCTATTCACTCGTTCTTTTCTTTCGACCATCCCATTTCTTCGTTTCTTTATAAGTAACATGTGATCTGCTAGATACCAGTAAAATCCCCTAAGACTGTTGCAGGAAAACTCGCAAACGGCTCGTTAACATTTGCTATATCGCAGATTCAATCAGAATTGCGCTTACCAG
>JABUQX010029823.1:0-25000 GCA_015478945.1 Trachelipus rathkii
TTTAACAAGGGTAGAGATAGGTAGATAAAATAATATATATTATAGTATAATTATTATTATAATACTATTATAATTATTTAATATAATATATATATAATATAGTTATTATATTAAGAGTGACAATCCTATATAAAATATGTACATCTATTAATAGTATTATATACATTAAGAGCTATATATATATGTGAAGTATTATATATACTATATAGATAATTAGTAATTATAGTATTTATGATTTTAATATATATTGTTAATATATATTATATAATATATATGATTTTCGAGATGGCATGTACAGAAACTTCACAGTAGTAAGGAAGCATATTATAAAGTATATAATATGGCAAACAAGAAACTGTAGCGGCATGATATTGCTGTGTTAGGAAACTAACAGACGAGGGAATACCCTAACGGATAGCGAATA
The DNA here is from genome assembly GCA_015478945.1 of Trachelipus rathkii. Taxonomy (NCBI): domain Eukaryota; kingdom Metazoa; phylum Arthropoda; class Malacostraca; order Isopoda; family Trachelipodidae; genus Trachelipus; species Trachelipus rathkii. The sequence goes on from JABUQX010029823.1 coordinate 425, forward strand.
TATGAACAGGCCTGGAGATGGTTAGATCTTAATAACAAAGGATTGTGTTCAGTTAACCAATAAGAAAGGCAAAAAAATGCATATCACCAAAGCGAAACAAAGTACGGATTCGGTATTTTAATAAGAATTGTGTAGAAAAAATGTGTATATAGTTAGGCATCAGTCGAGGAAAGAACTTTGCTTCTAAGGTGTCTCGATAATTGGCAGACGCAACTCCACCAAAGAGATGACACGACTGTAAAAGCCCACAATCTTGAAGGAAGGAAAATTGGGCACGAGGGTCTGGGGAACCCCCCGCGACATTAAGACGAATTCATTGGTATGACTTCAAGAACGGCAAACGAGCCAGGACCACCCTCCAAGAGTGCGATCCTCCCTAGGTATTCGTAAGATCGGATAGAACCACCGGGTCAATTGCAGATAACGGGAGTTTTACATTTTGCCGAAGTTGGCATGAAGCCTCATTCATTCGCATCACTCTCGTCTCTCAAACAAGGACTTGAGAGCCTAGACCAGTAGAGGAATAGCCCCAGTACGAATAAAGAAGTGGAGAATATATTCTGTTAGATCAGGATAAAATGGCCCAGTGCGCAATCGTAACAAGTGAGAAAAGGAGTATTGGGGCACTTACTGAAACATATCACCGGTGTGCAGTCACACCTGTGATTTGTGACTTCCCCATTACGGCCCTTCGTTACCAAGAACATTTGACCAACTTGGTGAGGTGAGAACTACCAACAGTAAACGCAAATTATGGTAAGTCGGTTCTGCGAAGGAGAGTCACACAGGTACAAGAGGGACTGATTCTGATATGGCGAATAGACCAGAGGAGTGTTACAAGGTTGAGTATTCCGGTATCGAAGCAACGTGGATCTGGAGGTGAGCGCTCCTGAGTGATTAAGGAATCATAAAAGAATGAGTAGCTATTACTAGTATTACTTCCTTTAATCCCACTTGGACGACTAGGAACTGATCCTGTGTTATACTGGTAATAGTTGAATCCGAAGCCAATTTGTGGCACTAATAGTGACTATTCCCCAGTTTCAGTATATATTAATAGCTACATCAGAGTATCTTGTATCCATAGTAAAACAACAAATACATGAGGGGTGGGAAAGGAGGATTGTGGGATTATAGTGAGTACAGTTATGATCCTATCAGGAGAACAACCAGCTGAAGCCCCACCCACCCTCCTCCGTCTTTGAACCATCGAGGTGGTAACCGCTATATGGAGGAAGTTCGCTATGGACGCGCTTCCGCGTTGGAGATCAAATAAATAGGCAATCCTCGTGCAATCACCAAACCTGGCTGTGAGTTTTGCATCCGGACTTATAAACAATATTGACTGAAACTCTCTCACATGAACAAGAAGTTAGCTAGGAGGCGGCCGAGAAGATCCACACTGTGATATCGGGTGAGCTAGAGTAAGACATCATATTGCAATACCGAGTCATATCATTATCGCCTGAGGGAAGGTTCGAGGAAAGCTAAGATGAAAGTAACACCCCAGCAATATGGCCTAATAAGATAGGGATGAATTGACGACATGCTCTCTCTTAAATTTATAGTTGGTTATTCAAAGTGCGATGAGTAGGTAAACCTGAATTAACGGAATGGAACAGCGAGCACATGAGCTGCTCCCCTAAGCAGCATAAGGGTGCCAATAAATAAAAGTCATCCAGATATGTCAAGTCCGGCCTCTACTCCATGGCTCACTCCTTGCGTAGTAGGTGATACGGAATAGACACCCGTTAGCAATTTCCCTCAGTACTCTTCAGATGCTGGCAGGAGTCCAAGAAAAGGGTAGAGTTAGAGACTGGATAGAATCTGCTCCACATATATGGCACAAACATAGTCCAAAGTGTTTTAGCCGCGCACGCAGCACTGGATGGTAATAGGTTAGGAGACGCGAATATGGTTTTTCTCTGTCCGAGAGGAGCAGATCCACCAGAGTCTTTATGGAGTGTGAGATGTGCGCGTGATGTAAGAGATCCAAGAACGATAGTCGCATAGTAGCTTTGAAACGGAGAGTAAAATAATATGGTTAGGAAAAGGTAGTGAGTTGTGCGCCCACAATAACCGTGAACTAACTGCACCCCCATGGAATACCAGTGGCTCACTACCCTCGGTACTTTATAAGCGTAACATGAATACAATTGGTGTCTTACGGATAGGTGGAGGTCCTATCAGATGCGTTAACAATTGAGGCGACCTCACTATCGTAACTAATGAGGATTTTTATCGGATAAATCAAGTCACGTAGTACGAGTGAATCTTAGTTTTTCGAACAGTTGAGAATGTGAAGCCATCGCGCAGAGCACTAGGAAAGGAATACTATCTATAAGATTGGTGCATAACCTGATTGTTTGAAGTTGAACTCAATAACCAAAAGATTTAGCTCCAGAGATGTACAGGCAAGATCGTCAAACATTATGGAAGAGCATTCGAGTCCGAGAGGAATCGACAACACAATTGCAACCTATTGCAAAAAGCAACAAGCTTCAGTAACAACTGCCCTGCGACAGTCCACCTTCGTTAACCAGGACATAGTAACCCTCGAACCAGTAGTGGTTAACCTGAACAACGTGAACCTGAAAACGATCCTGGATTCCACGGACATCAATAACTCTTACAGGGGAGGGGAAGTTGCCCTTACCTAAGCAGGGTTGGTGATTTTTTTTTGACTTTTTTTTTTAAAAATAAATAAATTCAATATAATATTATTTATGAATATTATTATGGATTTTATCGACGAGAGCTCGATATATTAGCCAGTTTAATCATAAATATTATGTTTTATGATAATAGAGTGCCAACGAATTTATTTTAAGGAGCACCGACTTTTATTTGGCAATTTATGAATCTTAAAAAGATATTAATTATTTTAGTTTAATTTAAGTAATTGTTTAATAATTTATAATTAAATTCACTCACACACAGAACTTCCTAAAATAGAATTTAGCCTTATTGAAAATAAAACTTTGCAAATCAGATTAATTGTGCTTAATTATATAGATAAAATATACTTATCCTTAATTAGGTATTGTTTTAAATGAGATTATATTATTAAATTTATAAAAAAAAAAAATTAGCGATAAAAAAAGATCGAGAGAAACTCATATTGATTTTAATGCATTATAAACTTGTTTCAGTTTCTCCCGCCATTTCCGCTACTCTTCTAAATTCATCAATATTTTTGATAAAATTAGTTTGATTAACATTAAGTATTTCTTCATTAGGTAAATATTGAATAATTCCTATAGTTATTTAACATTTAAACAATAATTACATACATGTTGTATTCTTTATAAAGAACCCTATATAAGTTTAATATAGTAATAGTTATTGTTACAGTATATTTATATATATATATATCTTGAGATAGAATATTAAAATATATAATAAAATATATTATATATATAGTATTAATATAATAATAATAACGAGTGACTATAATAGTATTAATACATTTCACTTTATTTATTTGTATAATAATAAACTGAGTGCTATATTAATCACATGTTGACTATGTTGGTTGCTTTATATTATTCTCTTTATTGAAAAATGATTTGAAATTAAACATCTGAATGAATTTGCGTTATTATATAGAATTACACGTACACCAATTTTGACTCAATTTACAACATAGACTAATATAATTATTTAATTTAGAAAAAAACAATTTTGCCTAAAAATAATCAAAAAAACATTGATTTTTTTCATAAAGAAATCAACTGATGTTAATCAACCTGCCTTAAAATCAATGCAACCCTGGCTCTAAGGCGCCAAGGAATTGAGGCATAAATATTCCGCCGTAACCCCGCCAACCTCCCCTTGATGTCATGGCCTTTTTCTAGTGAGGTCAAAGAAACTGCCAAAGGGTCAATTTTTGTTTGGAAACAACATTGATCTCCACGTAACGTCGTGATCGCAATTCGCGAAAGAGAGGATCCTGGGTCGAGCGATGGCGTCGAAAACCAAATTGGTAGTCGAAAATGCATTGAGTCTGCTCCAAAAAAGTATGGAAATAAGACGGGGGACACGCCACAATCTATTACGCGGATAAGAGCTTTACAATGTTGATTGCTTATGTTCAATGAGAAATGAAAGGTTTAGTAAAGCGAATGGTTATACAATGGAAGAATTCGGGGATCCTCCCAAAGGTTTTGATGAGTAGCTGGAAGATCAATATTGCCAGTCTAGAATAAGGAATAATCGTTTATTCACTATGTATAAACGAGAAAAAAAAGGCAAGTGCAGGATCGAATTGAGCATTAGTTCACCGAAGAACATCTGGAAGGGATGCCGTCAGGGCAGGCGCTCCATCCCCGCAAAGCTTGAGGGCGTCTAGGAACTCTGTCCTGGTGAAAAGCCTGTTGTATGGAAGGTCTGTTCCAAGTGGAAACAGAAAAATCAAGAAACTCCACGCGCAAGCGATCAGGAACGAAAAGGTTCAGGATACTGGGAGCCGCTGGAGCAGGACAGACGCGAAGTGAATAACCCAAACTCGTCTGTCTAACCCCGGGCGCATTTGATTGATGGACATCATGAGGTTTTCTCGCGCGTGCCTGTGTAAAAAACGAGGATAATAGGCGGATCTTCTAGTGGTGTTTGTCGGTGAAATTTTTGCGGCACCTTTATTTTAATATGGAACCTAGAATGAGACAGGCGTTAAAGAGATTTATACGGTGGATGCGTATATTTGCAGGAAAAGACCCACGTTAACCGCTACGCGGCGCATAATAAATTACGCCGGGATCGGGCCGCCGACATGCCAAACAAGAATCAGTTGGAAGTAATGGAGTCTGTTGATACACTAGTTACAACTTAACGCTTTTCACGATTTAAGCACCGAGCCACACATCTCCTGGTGTCCAACCAGGGTGGTTTGTTTGATAATTCCCGAAGGTCCAAGAATGAAGGGTGTATTATGCTCAATCCGTTTGCCTGCCCGAAGGATTACTTTCCTGAAAGTAGGAAAATGAAAGCATCCCCCGTTTGGCGACAGGGAACACGTTATAAAATGGCAGAGAAAGATATATGGGAATGATGAAAGGAAGCTAGTCACACTGGAGTCTAAGCGCCAGCCAGAATAAGGTGGTCGCTGCGGACTGGGGCTGAAAGGATGGTATCACGATTGGGAAGTGGTCACTACCACAGAGGAAAGATTTGACCTTAAATTCCCTACCCAAAAGATCTAAAGACGAAATGTGATGAATAAAAACGAGACTTTCAGACGACACAGGAGAGAAGTTGTCTGTATGCAAGAGTTCAAATTGGAAAAGTGCGATTGTGTTGAGACCATCCCAATGAAAAAGATCCTGCAAAATAATCGAAAAAAAAAACACACCCAAAAACCGGCATTGGGGGACGTAACAGAGCCTCCCCAACTACAAAAGGATAAGTAAAGCGAGGTTATATAGTCACACCTGAGACTGCACATGGGCAGAGGTCGGTCTAAGACTTATAACGTGAAAAAAATCGAGACGAGAAGGTCCTTCTGAGGTATATGTAACAATGTCTGTGTGCCACGTACACTGATCACAGCGTAAGCGGCGCCCACATATCAAAAGCTGGAATTACGAGCGCTACGGCAATTTGTCAAAGGGTTGGAAGTGTGATTGAGGGGAAATAGGGAGGAAATGGGAACAAGACTCAGTAGAAGCAGGTTCGCTGCCCTCAACCGCTCGTGCGCTTAGGCTCCACTATTGTCATGTAATTAAAGGAAATAAGCGGTTTCCTGGAAACATTTTGCAAGGGCAAAAGGTCCACGTCAACGAAGTTGCAACTCCTGAGGACACATAAACTGCCAAGGCTGATGATGCGAGCGAGAGTTAATCTCCTTAGTTCATTCCATTATATTTATGCAAACGTGAATTTCACTGCTGCACATAAACCACATTGAAGAAAATCAAGTACGTGCCTATAAACGGGAACAAGCAATGTTAGGACGATTGCCGTTAACGACAATAGTCACTGGATGTGTCTTGGGATGTGTCGAAGTCTTTCTCAGATGGTTAGAAAGGCGGAAGGTCCCCCGTGAGCCGATTCTGTGGCGTGACCACGGCGTATCCGGCGCACACCTCAAAACCCACCCGGAGGGAGCAGGAAGATCACACAGTGACACAGCCAGGAAGATAATTTTGGACCCCCCTTGCTGAAGAGGAGTGAGACACGAATCAGAGAGTAGTGGCTTCCGTCCTAAAATTATGGCTACACCCATGTCTTTACAAATCTTCTCCTACATTCCTGATTATCATTTCCTCCCTCAAATCGCACTCACCTGTGCCATGCCAATACTTTTTTCTTAGCAGTTGGCTTGTGGCAGTAGGTATGATAAATGGGTAAAAAACATTTTATTATATTTATTTTTTAATGATATATAATTAATTATATAACATATAATATTATTTTAATTGATTATTATTTATTTTATATTTTTCTATATATCTAACTATTATAGAAGAAGTATATAGATTATTAATATAATATACGCTAAATTGATAATATGGTATTATATTCAGGACTATTATATAACATATATATAATATTACATATATATATTTTGTTTTGTATAAAGTAAATAATAATCAGTATATACCCCCTGTGTGTGAGTATATATATATATCCATCCCACCCTATATATAAATAAGATTATTAGTAGTATGATATTATATATATTGCTATTATATATATATATATCACCTACAAATAAATCGCCTAACGGATAATATAGCATAAAGTATATTATTATTATTATGCCAATTGAACACGAGGAAGGGAGTGTCATCTCAAGTGTGTATATGTTCTTGTGTTAACTTGGGCATGGCAATAGCTGTGAGAACCAATGCAGATGGTCTGTTTTGTGTGAAGCGAACCGAAGTCTAGGCCCCCAGCACGTTAAATGAAAGCAATTTTGTTGAGTTTACATTACGTGCCATTAGCATGTTAATACGCTAACATGCCATTCACAAGTTCTTCAACCTTCTTTCTTTTCCCTCTGTATTTTCAATAAGAATTTTCCATTCTTTTTCAATTCCACCCTTCTTTAATCGACAGACTATCTCTTTATCTACTTCATATCTCCTTGTGGTTGCTTGGGAGAAGAATTCCCACTTCGCCCTATTCCTGCAACGTCGTAGAAGCCACCTAGGGAACGATGATAGTTCTGTGGATTGCTTGCCTATAACTCCCACATCTACATTCTCTTGCCAGTAATGCTAATCAGCCTCGAGAATGTTTACGTGATCTGTGCCACGAACTAAACGACCTTCTATCTTTCGGCACAGAAACTGTCAAAATCGAAGGGTACACTTGGAATAAGTCAGAGGAATAAATTATGTAGTGAGGAGAAGAAGAAAGGTGACACGGACAATAGTACCCATTTTAGTAAAGGGTCAAAACATTTGATTGTCTCGTCGTTGCTGGACTGAAAACAAAGATGAACAAGGAACATAAAAGGAAGATTGAGTGGTTGGTGGTGTGAAAACTGTGTGTTGTGCTCTGGTGTGAAAATAGATATGTAGATAGTGAAGAGAAGGAGTCGTGCCAGATTTTGAGTGAGTGACCTGTGGTTAAGCTATTGGTAAGACTTGAAGTTGTGTGAGTCCTAAGAAGTTCTAATGGTTTAAATTTAAGTACTTGAAAAAGGCTCAAAAGGATGGGAGCGAAACGTATGGTCCATCTGAGGAAACGTTGAAGAGAGTACATTTTTTGGAATAATCTAAATTGTATTGTTACATTCAAGGTATGGGAGTGAGTAGGAGACTTCAGATTGATTAGTTTTGGTGGACCTTGAATAAGGTCTGGTATAGGTTTATCGAAAATAGGAGATGGTGATAACAGGTGGTTTTGGACAGCCCGGAAACGAACTACGGGAGAAAACTGAAGAAGTGGTAGGAAGGTGATGTTGTTTTCTGTGAAACAGTATGAGTGGTATGATAAGTGTAAAGTTAATACTCTTCTCTAAACACACAAGAGTATCTCATTAATTAGTAATACTAGAGTTGGTGTATGGTCAAGACGATGGCTCACATCGAAGTGACATGACAGCTAAGAATTGATTTCTGAGTTTGCATTTGGTCGAAGAAGGAGATTTTGAAGTATGTGTTGGAATGTTAAATCAGTGAAAGGGGTTTAGAATGGGATTATCGGATCATTATGTTGTTTCTATGTAAAATTAAGTTAGTGGGGGCTTTGGATGGAGAGGAAGGTGATACGAAAGGAATAGGTAAAATTAAAGTAGGAGAAGTTAAGTGAGAAGCATAATAAGGATAGAGTATGGTAAGTTAGCGCTCGCTACGTAAACGGTTGAATGTGAACAAGTATACTGAACAAATCTGGGGGCAAATGAAGGAAGCAATTGTTAGAGTGCAAAGAAAAGTATGTGGATGTGCTAAAAAGTAGGAATAAGAATGTTTAACGAGTGAAGGTGAATGAAAAGGTGATGAGAGAGCGGTGAAAGAGGTAAATAAAGAACGTGGTTGTAATGTACTAAAAGCAAATGAATGAATGACTCAAAAGAAGATCTTGGAATTATATAAGGAGGAAGAAAAAAGAAATACTAAAAGGTGTATAACGTAGGGAAATCAAACAAGAGTAAATGAACATGTTTGGAAGGAGTAGAAATGGGCAGACTTACAAGGGAATAGGAAAGCTCTTCTGGAAGGAAGCGCGAAAGGTTTTAAAGATATAAGAAATAAAGGGAATCTGCTTAGAATAATTGAAATAGGGATGGGTGCTTGTAGACGATTGAAGTAGGGTGGAGAGGAGTTGTGTGGGAAAGAACTACTTTCGAGAAGTCGCTAATATGACATCAGTAAATGAAGAGGTGATAGTGAATGTGTGTGGGTTTGATATGTGTATGAGGTAATATAGGTATTTTGGGGATAAGGTATTAGTAAGGAGGAGGTAATGGGTAGAGTGAAATGTTGAAGAATGGTAAAATCTGCAGGTATGTATTGAAATTACTGGTGAAATGAATCAAGACGGAGCCGATATGGTGATTGGATTGGATTTGGAAGTTTGTGTAATAAAGCGTTATAGAGGTATCAAGTTCAAGGGATTGAGGAGAGCGTAAGTAGTAACACCTGTATATAAGGGTAAGGGAGAAAAAAAAAAAAGGGGAATCGTAGAAATTATAGGGGAATAAAGTTTACTGCGTGTTGTAGGGAAGGTAATGTGCTGGTATTTTGGTCGAAGAGTGCGTCGAGTGACTGCAGACTGATTGGTGAAGACCAAGGTGCGTTTAGGAGTGGTCAAGATATGTTGATCAAATTTTTACATTGAAACAAATGATTGAGAAAATGAAGGGGAGAAGAAGAATAAATTGTTTTTAGGTTTTGATGGATTTGCAACAGGGCGTATGATAGAGTTAATACGGGAAATGCGTTATGGCGGTGTGTAGTGATATATTTGGTGGTTGGTGGTAGGGCTTCTTGAATGGATCAAAATAATGTAGTGACGAAAAGTGAAGCGTGGTGTTAAGAATTAAATGGTGTCAATGGGTATTTGGTTTAGGATTAATAGCGGAGTATGACAGGGTGTGTTATGTCTCCCTTGTTATTCAATTTGTATATGGATGGGGTTATGAAAGAATTCGAGGTGGGATGCAGGAAATGGTGTTAGAATGGTGGAGAAATGAGAGAGTAGTGGAGGGTGCCCTACCTATTATAGTGCGGATGATTTTGGTTCTGTGTGGCGATTCTGAGAGAGTTTGAGAGGATTGTAGAGAGATTTGCGAGGGTGTGTAAAAAGGAGGGCTTGAAAGTTAACGTTGATAGAGTAAGGTTATGGTTTGAGTGAGGACACTGCCTCAATGTGTGAAAGTTATGTGTAGATGGTGTAGCAGCTAGAACAATGTCTGAGTTTTAAATTATTTAGGGTATATTGTTGGATAGAAGGGAACGGACGATGCAGAGTGTATATAGTAGGAACGGATATGGCAGGAAGGTGGCTGGTGCATTAAATCGTTGTGAATGCAAAGGGATAAGTTTGGATGTCCTAGGAGTCTTACATGAGGGATGTTTTTCCATGTGTATTGTACGGTAGTTGAGACTATGGTCCTGGAATAAGAAGTGATAGATCTAAAGTTCAATGTGTTTTCAATGGGACAATCTTAGGGGTGTGCTAGGTGTGAGAAAGAATTGATAAAGAGAGGAATGAACGTATTAGAGAGTGGTGGTGTGTGAAGAAAGTGGGTTACCACAATGAGAGAATAAATGAAAATATGTTGAGTTGGTTTGGTCATGGTGGAAAGGATGAGTGATAAATCGGGTTGGTTAAGGCGTGAATTGTGATAGTGTGTTGTGTTGGGAAACCGATCCGGCTGGGAGACCGAAGAGGAAGTGGATTGAGTCGGTGAACGAATGTCTGAAAGATAACATGTGAGTTTGTGCAGAGCGAGAATAAAGGTTGCATGTGAAATAGGAGAGAATGGCGGGAATTTGTAGGGGGCATGGTTCTGGCCCACCTGGGCCAGGGGATTGAACCCTTACATTGACGATTTACCATAGTGGAGGGTCCGTCGCGGTCCCATGGATTTTCTGTGGATTTCCTGTCTGTGACGAGCTCTCACTAATTAATGGTACTAAGGGGGCGGTAAGGCTGGGCTTTCTTTTCGACGTTTTTCATGTTCTCCTACTGCTTTTTTCTTTTTCCGGATGCTTAAACAGGCACCTTACCCCCAATCTTGGGGCAAGAGAAAGGTGAAGAAAGAAAGAAAGAAAATATAGTATATATATATAATATATTATAAATCATATAATTAATAGGTATATTATATATATATAAATATATATACATAGTTGACTATATATATATATATATATATATATATTCTATTAGTTATATAATTGTCACGAGTGTAGTAATAAATTGTGAATTGGCAGGAATGGTGCGGTAAAATTGAAATCGTTGGTGATGTATAAGACTACATCGTTGAGTGCGCTAGGGTCTTACATGACAGGTATGTTGTTACCTGTGTTATTGTGTGGTTAGTGATTGTAGGTTTTGGTTGTAGAGCTGTATATGAAGAAGTAGTATTTTTTGATCTGAAAGTTTCGGATATTTCTAATATTTATTCTAATTTATTCTGTAGTGTGTGCAGCCGTTAGGGTTTTGTTATTTGAATTTGAGAGTGAAATGTGTATTAAATATGAAATAAATGAATAGATGGACACTCTTAGGGATGTGTTGGTGTGAGAAGATTTTTTGGTTGGTGTTTAATGTATGAGAGAATTAATGATGTTATGTTTTGATGTAATTGTTTTGTCATTGGGTGGAATTATTGGATGGGTGAAGTATTAGTTTCGGGTTTTGGTTTAATGGCTGGGTTGTTGTGATTTTGATATGTGTGCTGAGTAGTGTGTGTTGGAACCGAACCGGCTGGGACACCGAAGAAAAAGTGTAGTGTCGTGAGTCAGTAAATCGAAGTTCTGAAGATAGAGAAATGATGTTGTGGTAGATGGCGAGAATAAAGGTGCTTATATTAGGGAGTGATATGTGCGTGGTGTTATGTGAGGGTGTGAGTTTGTAATTGGTTGTGGCCGCACGCTGGCTGAGTTTTAGGGAGTTGAACCCTTACGATTGACTATCTACCCATAGTGAGGGTCCGTCGCGGTTCCCGTGAAGCTCTATGGGGTGGATTTTTCTGAACTGCGACGAGTTGCTTACTGAGTTAATGGTACATGAGAGGCGCGGTAAGGGCTGGCATTGTCAATTTTCGACTATTTGATAATATATTCTTGTCTAATATTCTTTTCCTTTTCCGATAGCATCTACGCACCTTACTTCCGTCAGTCTTGGGAAAAAAGGTTAGATGAAGAAGAAGCTATATATTTATATTATATATATATATATAAGGTATAAATGATCTTGCGAGGCTATAATGAAGATTCAATAGTAATGATATTTGTATATATATATATATATATATATAATATATATATATATATATATATATATATATAAGTATATATTATATATTATAAATAATTATATATATATATATATATATATATAAGTATATATAGTATACAGTATATATATATCATCCACCTTCTTTCCCTTACACAAACCCCTACCATTCACGTCCTAATTTGCACTCGTTTTTCTCCTCGCCTCGGACAAACTCGGCATTTCTTCTCCCACCAGGAATTCCTTTTAATGACTGCATCCAATTTTCCCTCTAGTCTCTCAACCGGTTGAGTACCGCTGCAGAACTAACATCACGCACTAGTAGCTACCGCTTTAACAACCATACTAATCATTCATGCTTTCCCACAATGACCAAACCATCTTCAACCTACTGTAAATTTATTCCTCTTCCTCACATACACAATTCTCTAATACATTCATATCCCTCATTTTATTAATTCTTCTCACACATAACACTCCTCTAAGATGTCCATTCTGAACATAAAGTTAGTTATTAACCTTTATTCAACACCATAGTCTCACTTCTAAATCATTAATCACAAGTAGGGACTCTGACGCGGGGGCAAGGAATGTTGCAGGGAGCCGGGGCTGCTCTATTTGTAGACCGGCCGGGTTGCTAAAATTAGAATATGTAAGTCAAAAAACACAAAGTCTTAACAACTAGGATTGAAAATTAAATATTAAAAAAAAATTTTTTCCAATTTAAAAATAATAAAAATTTTTTTTAAATTTATAGAAGATTTAGGTTTCATCTCTCACTTTACAAGATTAAATAAAGTATTTTTTAGAAAAGAAATTTTTTTAGAAGAATTGAATCTATAAAAATATTATTTCCTATCTATTAGTATATTATATATAATATGATAATATGATAAAGTATATATGATATTATATATATATATAACTATAAATGATATTATGTAATATATATATATTATATATATAGTAATATATAATATATAATAGATATATATATATATAATCTGACAAAAGCTTTCAAAATGCAAACAAATATGTAACTGGGGGTTCTTGTGAGATTTATATCTAGCCGTTATATATTATATAAGTATATAAATATATGATATATATATATAGTATATGATGAGTATATATATACTATATATATTATTATATATTATATATTAGATATATATATAATATTATAGATTATATATGTATATATATATAATGATAGAAGAATAAAATTAGCTAAAATTACCTTTGATTTAATATCAAAATTTCTTTCTCGCTCTCCTGCGGGACTTTTTGCGCGAGAAAAGTGTTTAATTACTTTTGCATCGGGAGTCTACTTCATATTTCCTGTGAATCTTAAGTAAAGCTTGATCCATTCAACGATCTTGCCCATTGAAGTTTCCTTAAGTACGTTTTTAAACGCTTTTAATGTTGAAAATGATCTTTCAGGTGTTGCGGTTTAAACAGGAGTTGCCAAATATTTCGGTGTAGCTTCCATATATTTGGGAAGATAGCATTATTACAACTAGACAATTGCATCTATGTGCATTGCAGAAGGGGTTTTCCTTTGCCAAATCACAAACTTGTCATCACCATTTGTCTCCACATATTTAAATCAGTTTTCCAATTTTCCTGACTAGGAAGAAACTTTTTATAAAATCTGCCACAGATTTGGAGTTCAGAAAACGTAAACTTATCAGTCTAAGTATTGTGATATAAAATTTCTGAAGAAACTTTGAACCATAAGTCCTTATACTTTGGAAATCGCTCTACTAATCTTAATTCTATAAAAAAATTTATCCAAAAATGAATATAAAAACATTTGGTCTATAATAATGCTCAGGTTTCAATATTTAATTTAAAACCAGATTACTTTCATTTTGGCGAGATACATTTTGGGGGATCGATAATCGTTGGCATTGACTTCGAAGCAAGGTCACGTTAACTTCTTCAAAGGTGCCTTTAAACACAGATTTCTGAATTTGAACGCCAATCATTCATAACGGCTATAAGATTATAAATGTGGTCAAAAATGCTTCTACTAAATCTACAATCGACTTTTTTGAACTATTTTAGATAGTCTTAAAGTGGATGAACGAAACAATTTGATCAAAAATCAATAATAGATTACAGAATAAACTGACCTTAAGTAAAGAATTTTAGTCATTTGGTATGCTTGAGTTTGAAAGACTCACGTTTAGACACCTTCTATATTTCGGGGGGGGTTCTGCCCTCTAAACCCCCCCATCACCGTCACGCCCTTATTAATATATATTATAATAAATAAATATATATATATATTAGATATATATATATAATATCTATATATATATATATATTATATATATATATATATTTATATATATATATATAATATATATATATATAATAATATATATATATTATTTCAAATTACTTGTGTCGGGTTAGATTGTCTGCAATCAAAATTATTTGATTTGTTTCTTGAAGATATTACTTTAAATAATATAGCATACATTTACTATTTAACAATTTATATTATTTCCTTTCCGAATTAGTTTGACAAATCAAGATTTCGCAATATGTTTTGTTAAAAAACTCGAAAATATTATAAATTTGCCTCAATTTAATTTGAAAGTCACATAGTAATACATAAAAAAAAATTTGATTATATTTAGGTATCCTTGAATTTTAGTCCTTATTAAAAGTTATTTTTTACGCATAGAATATCTGTTGTGATATCGAAATAAATTGAATTATAGGAATAGAGCTTGAAAATATTGGAATTAATACCAACCCTTAATGGCTAATAAAATCACTGTTTTATGGTGTAAAATTTAAAAATTGTTCAGCAACCAACCATATTAACATGTCCCATAATTGTGGGATCGGTGTCTTGCAGACTCTGAGGAATTTGCAAAGCTACGTTCATTGGACTTATTTACCAAATTAAGAACTGAGATCTGCTGCGCTCATTGACTGAAGTTACAATATTATTAAAATGAAAAAGAATTGTGGTATCGATCAGATCGATGCCCCTCTTGCCTTCTGGAAGGCAAACAGAGTAATATGCTCCTATAATTTGGCCAGACTGGCTAAAAGTGAGATTTTTTATGCCTCACGTCAGCAAGCTCCAGTGTGGCTAGTGAATAGGGAAGTTCAAGGTAGGGAAACCTAGATCCCAAAGAGGAACGAGAATTCAGTTATTGCCAGAATGAATGTTAATGTTTTATGTATGTTTAAATATATGAAATCTTGGGGTCAGTATCTGGATATTCAGATTCCCTTCCCTCTGGTTCTCTGTGAGAGGTTTTTCTTTTTCCAAATCAAAAATTTTAACTGATGTATGGGTCTGCGTACATTGGAATGATGTTTGATAGTTGATTTTGATTGAACCATTAAGTTACTTGCAGGATTTATGTTTGGTTAAGTGTTTAATAGTTGTGCATCAATTTATAACAAAGAGTAATGGAATATATATATATTTTTGTGTATTTTGTTGATTAAGGCCGCTTTAACTCTATTATTTAGTGTAAATGTACAGTTAACACGTAGACAAACCCCGTTTTGCCTGATTGTTGGCTCGGGGGTTGCTGGGCGCGAGGCCCTGGTCGTGTTGTCTAAAACGATCAGTTTCGTGGGGACAATGCCCTTCGCGATGTAAGATTCGCCTGATAGCGTACGTCAAGACTCAGCTCCGTTTACATTCACTCAACTGATTTAATTGGCCAGGCCACCTCCCCGCCATTCCACAACTTATTACTAGCACTCTGATCATTCGCCGTTCCGCTTTGGTTCATGCCAACATAGTAGTCGTAAATATTTAAACTCATGAACACTTGTTCCAGGTTGTTCACGCTCCGCACATCAGCTAGTGTCACACTATAGGGTACTGTTCCTCACTCACAACCATGGATTCACCTTACTCGTGATGATATGTGTTTTAACTTTCGAAACTCCCTCCTTTTACACACCTTGCCGAAGAGTTCTCTATCAATCTCTCTCACTTCTTTCTTCAAATTACCTGTGCAAAAACCAAATCTATTGCCTGCATTATATGATGGATCGGGGTGGCAACCCGACCACTCTCTCATCTCCATCATTGGGCTAGAATGCCTTATCTTCATGCCGACCTGCGGTGTGGTTCTGGGCCCCTCTTCTAAATCTTGTTCATAAACTCCATCCAATATACATAATTGAATAACAATGGGGAGACATAGCAGCAGGTCCCTGCGCCTCTACTCCGTGCTATTAACATATTATATAGGTTGGAGGTAGGGTATAGTTAGTTATATATAGTTGAATGAGTTATATTATATATTATGATTATATATATTATATAATAATATATCATAGATATATATATGATATATATATATAATAGTATTATGAGATATAATGTGTGTCGTGGTTGTGTGCTGTGTGGTGTGTGTGTTGTTTTGTAGGTTTGGTATAGTGTCCTATTCTTATGAGGGAGGTTTTTGCCAGGATTTTTGTGAGTAATTTTTTTTTTTAAATTGGGTGAACGAGCTCCTTGAGAGCAAGTGGCCTCTAGGTCTTAAGATTCGGTATATCGATAGTATGACTTTTTGGGTACAATATCTTTTATTGATTGGCAGGAGAAGAAAGAATTATAAATGAATTTGGTAAAATTAACTCAGAAATTATAGAGCATAGAGCAAGACGTTTTGATGATAAAGAGATGAGCAGATCATACGGTTTAAACGATCATAAGTTCAACGAAAGGAGAATCAGATACTAGGGGGACTGGTCAGAATCAGATATTAGGGGAATCAACCTTAGTAATACTTTAATATTTCATAAAGAAAAGGCTGTACACATATATAACTAGTTGAAAAGTTTATTGGGTGTTACTGGTCGAGCGATCTGGATCTAAAGGTAATGTATTGTTAAGATATGATTTAATCATTGTTGCTTTTATCATATTTATAAGGGAAACTAGGAAGGGGAAAAGAGATGCCCTTAAGTTTGTTCGAAATAAGGAGGAATGATCTGAATCGGAAAGTTATGGAGAGATTGGGTTGTGGTAGTGTGAATAGAGATAGAAAAATATTCCAGGGATAGAGCATTGAAGGGAATCTGCTGCGTTATCAGCAGATACCTTGCAGTTGGTAAAAGATCTATCGATAGAGGTAATTGATTAACGTGAGAAAGAAGGATGGAGATGAAAATAATATGATATTCTGGATAATAGAAATATAGGAATGATGAGAAAGCGAAGAAAAAGATTGAGAATATGAATGAAGTATTGTAGGATAGAGACGAAAGAAGGGAGAAAGTAGCAAGATACAGTAAGTCAGATTCGAATTGCTGTATGAAAAAAAGTAATGGCACTACATGGGTGGATGCTTTGAGTGAAGCACAAAGGAGGCTTGTTGTTGGTCATAAGTGGGTTTTTAGTGATGTGAATGAAGAGATAAATCAACGGGGTACTAGGAGATGGAGAGTGTGAAATTCAAAGAGTTTAGTCGAGGTTTAAGAGGGGTTTTAGGGAGAAGAATGAAAGAAAAATATGGAAAGAACAGAGAGATCATGGTGGGGAGAGAAAGGGGATAAGAAGAAGGTCATTTGTTTTGGATGCAAGAAGGAAGGTCATATGAGGTACAATTGTCCTGAAAGAGAACACAAGAAAGAGTGCGTAAGGGAGGTTGCGGAATAAGATAGGACACTGATGAGGATATAATGTCGTTTTTAGAAGGAAAGTAAAATGTATGGATGATGGGAGAAAAGGGTCATTTGTAAATATCATTGCACATCAAGAGATAAGAAAAGAAATCGGAAGGAAACAGTACTGCTAGTAGAAAATTAAATGTAATCGGGAGGAGGAACCATGGGAACTGATTTGATGGGGTATAATAGATACCAGGGATGTTCGAGACTTACGTAAAGGGCGAATACTTGTGACTAGGCAGAGTAATTAGGGTCTCTGAGTGTTTGAGGAATAGAAAGGATTGAAGGGAACCGAAAAGAAATTAATACCTAAATTATTGGTTGGGGAAAAACAGTATAATGGGACAATAAAGATGAATATTCCGATAAAATGGGGGAATAAAAAGGTTTTTCTAGAAACAGAGGTGATAGAAGGTAATATACCTTGGTTGATTGGAACAAAGGTGTTAAAGAAAATCGAAGCAAAAATTAGATTTCCAATCAATGGATATACAGGTAAACCGAAAGTAATTAATGAAGAAAGAAATAAATGTAATAAGAGATGAAAAGGGACATTTAAGGGTGAAATTAGGATAAGAAAAATGAAGGGAGTATATGGTTTAATCTAAAAAGGGAAGATATTGGGGCAAATGATGATAAATGGCGAGAAAAATTGCCTGAAGTTAAACAGTTCCATTTGGGACATTGTCATATGGGAAATTGAAAGCAATGTTTTGAAAAAGCGTTTTCGGAATGATCCTACATTTGATCAACGTAAAAAAATGGGAAAAATTGGAAATAATGAAAAAGATATGTGAAGAATGCACAATATGTAAAAAAATTACAAAAGGAAACAATGTACACCCGTAGTGGGTATTGCGTTTGACAAAAAAAGTTTAATGAGTGGTGGCTATTATATATAGGGGATTAGAAAGGGGAAAAATTTCTGGTAATCATTGATTGGGATACAAGATTTTGTCAATCAAAATGGATTAAGACAAAAAGACCAGAAAAATTAATAGAATTATAAGTATTAGAAAAATGGATGAGCGTTGTTCGGGATAACCTCGGAGACATTTTAACGGATGGAGGAAAGAGAAATATCAAAACAAAGAAGTTTGTGGAATTGTACTGATAAGTGGGGTATCGAATTACAAGTCACCGCGAGCGAAGTCCTTGGAGTAATGGGAAAATCGAGAAGATGGTGGGATATTACTCACAAGTTTTAAGAAAATTGAAGAAGAAAAGAATAGGAAGGAATTAAAAATGGATCTTGCCACTGGATAGCTATGTGCGAAGAATGAAAACTTCATGATGATGGCTTTCCTCCATTACAGAAAGGTTTTTGTAGAAATAGCCGAAACTATACTGCGGAGGGATAGAGACCAATCACACCGTGAACTAGAATAGAAGGGAAAGTTGAGCGAACTCATGGAAATATCAAGAACAGGTAGAAGAAACAATACATAGCGTGGATTTTAGTAGAAAAATAGAAATAAAAAGAGAGTACCAGAAATTAATATAACAAGGAAGGATGCAAGAATGGGGGATAAAGTTTTCTATAAGAAAAAGCGAAAATAAATGGAGAGGACCTGGGAAAGTCATAGGGATAGATGGGAAAACAGTTTGGGTAAAGCTTTGGAGTAAGGTACTTCATATATAAAAAATTCACATTACAAGAATACAAAAGGCGACAGAAAGACAACGAAATTTGATAATGCATAAAAAGAGCAATAGGTGAGAATGAGGAGAGTATGAAGACGATGAATTAATCTAAAGTAAATCTGAACAAGCGTAACAAGAAACAGAAGTAGGAAGGGAAACAATGAAGAAAGAAGATGAAGTACAAGAAAATATGGAAACAGAGCGAGGGCCGTTAAATGTAAAGCTAAAGATCGGGAAAAATATAAAGTTGAAAGAAGGGAAGAGAATGGAAAAGAATAAAAATTATGAGTTTTAGGAGAAAAAGAGGTGGAAAGATATGATGGAGCAATACTAAGTAAGGGAATAGAAACTGAGAAGAACAATGGATTGATCTCCGGGTGTATTGATGTTAAAAGGCAGCATAAATAGAGGAAGAAGAAGAGCTTGCCATGATTGAAGGGGAAATGTGTTTTTTGGGGGTAATGTGAAGGATGATTATCAAGAAGAGATGATAAAACAAGCAAAAAAAGAGAGAATTGGATAGTTGGCAAGAAAATAAGGTATATGAGGAAATTACACCTACAGAAGCTGTGAAGCCTGTTAAGACACGGTGGATAGTGAATCAAAAAGAAAAAGAGAATGGGGTAGTGTGGAAGGCAAGATTAGTAGCAAAAGGTTTCATGGAAAAGTTGACATATCAACATAATACCAGTGAAGCTCCTACCATTCGGGCCTGAGGGAATTAAAACTGATAGTGTAATAATGATGAAATGTCTGATTGGGAAGTTTATTCATTTAGATGTTTAATGACAGCAATAACCTTCAAGTAATGATATAAAGAAGAGAGGTTTTCTTTGATCCCTCCTAAAGGCAAGCAAGACAAAGAAAATCTGGAAGTGACTAAGGCGGTTTTTACGGTTGAAAGGACGGGGCAAGAACTGGTACGACGACAATAAGAGATATGTGTGTTGAATAAGCGGAAGGAAAAGGTAGTCAAGTAAGAAAACCTGTTTTTTTATGTGGAAGAACGGTTGGGGATTTAATAGGGATAATGGGGATACATGTAGGTGAAAATAGAGATTCTTATAACGAATTCATGAGAAAATTTATGGGGCACATGAAACTGGAAAATTAAAAATTGGGAGAATAGAAAGCAGGAGATTTAAATACTTGGGAATAAACATTGATGAAGAGAAGGGAATAATAAAAATGAGTCAAAATGGGTATATAAGAGATATGGTGAGGGAAGTAAACATAGATGGAAATAAGGGAAGGGAAAAATTGAGTGATAAAGATCAAACAAGGTATAGATCTGTATTGGGAAAATTAAATTGGCTGGCTCAGAATACGAGACCAGATGTTAGTTTTCAAGTAAGTAAACTGGGGAGAAATCTAAATAAAGCTAATTATGATAATTTCAGAGAGTTAAATAAAGTCGTAAAAAGAATGAAAGAAAAGAATATGGAAATACACATAAAGGGGTTACAAAGAGAGGGATTAACCTTGGAAGTGTTTGCTGACGCATCTTTTGGGAATGCAGAAGATGGAAAAACACAAATAGGATTCTGCGTGTTGTTGAAAGACAAAAATGGAAGGAAAAATCCGGTGGTATGGAAGTCTAAAGTGGCAAAAAGGGTAGTGGGGTCTACTTTAGCTGGTGAGACAATGAGTATGGTGGAAGGGGTTGAATGGGCGGAATATTTGAAATATTTGTGGGAAGAAGTGAATGGTGTGAAGGATAATGAAAGAGGAATAAAAATTATAGTAAAAACAGATTGTAAGTCGTTAAAAGAAAATGTGAGATCTGAAACAGGTGTGAAGAACAGAATGTTAAGGATAGACTTATTGAATATTAAGGAAAAATTGGAAGGGGGAATTATACAAGATATAGAGTGGATAAACAATAGATTACAGGTTGCGGATGGTTTGACAAAGGAAAAAGGCAATCATAAGATTTGGGAATTGGTAAATGTAAGGGAAGAATAAAAGGAGAGAGAGAATAAATGAAAAAAGGAAAATTGGTATTAGTGTGTGTTTGTTTTGTATATGTCCTATTCTTATGAGGGAGGTTTTTGCCAGGATTTCGTGAGTATTTTTTTTTTTTAAATGGGAACAGCTCCTTGCAGCAAGGGCCTCTAGGCTAAATTTCGGGTATCGATATGTTATGACTTTTTTGGTACAATATCTTTATTATTGCAGGATGAGAAAGAATTGATAAATGAATTAGTAAATTAACCAGAATTTATAGAGCATAGAGCAAACGTTTAATGATAATAGAGATAGCAGATCATACGGTTTAAACGATCATAAGTTCAACGAAAGGAGAATCAGATACTAGGGGGACTGGTCAGAATCAGATATTAGGGGAATCAACCTTAGTAATAATTAATAATAGGGGTCCTGGTTCCCTGCGCGCGTGGGGATCGAGAATAACTATTATAAAGTTATTGGGGTTGACTGGTCAACATCTGGGAATATAAAGGTAATAATTTTAAGAGTAGATTAATCAATATATATATATATATATATATAATATATTATATATATATTATTATATAATATATTTATATATATATAATATATATATATATATATATATAAGTATATTAGTGATGGACGATTACAGAAATTGTTGACCTGATGACGATATAGTAAAGTGAATGATCGATGGACGATTAATTTGAAAAAATATTATTTAAATATCTCTCGTCGTCTCTCTCTCTATTAATATATATATATTTAACTATATATATATATATAATATATTATATATATATATATATTATATATATTAATATATATATATATATATATATATTATATATATATATTATATATATATATAATGGGGATTGCCATTCAAGTCCTATACCCTCAGGTTATCAAGTAATCAGGTAAGTTTATAGAATAGTAATTCATAAAGGTATTAAATTGTGAATATCCTATAGTTTAGTGGTTTTTCTCTATTTCTCCTATTTTGTTCCAATTAAAATAATAATACAATTATTATGTAATATCTTACTTTTATTTTCTAGTGAATATATTCCTATAATAATATTACATTAAGTGGACTTTCATTAGTATTCTCATAGTTGACTTTTGCACTTTTGTTATTTTTATATTGGGAACTTTAATACATTATATTTTTGGATTGAATTCAGGTTATTAGTTTTTTGTATTTCAATAATCAATTTTTGCTATTATATTTATACTGCATAAGTTAAATTTTATAGTAGAATACAAATGAAATGCAGACTTGTGTTTATGCAGGTCAAGGGAACTCACTCATCCGCAAGTTCTCAACCTGCATACCTGCATAATTGTTGACCAATTGAACGGATCTACCCAAAAAAAAACAAAAAGGTTACTTAATCAGATAGGGGTAAGCTTCGTTAAATTTAATGTATGGTTGCATGGCATGAAATCTATATTTATATTCCCTTCTTTCCTTTCAATGCAGCATCTCTCATTCTTAAAAATCCCCTTCTTCCTAAATTGTAAAACATCTTATCCCTTAAGTAAAAGCTCCTAAAGCAAATTCCCTTAAACTATTTAAATACTAAATTTAACTTACTTTGATATACAGTAATGAAATCTAATTTAGTCTTTCTTTTCCATTACAGTTTTTTTTTTTTTTGGCCTTGTTTTTTTCAATATTCCCTTGTTTTGGTCTCAATCTTACTACCTATGATCTTCTTTTGGAGAGTCTCTTCTGGAAGTAAATTAAGTCCCTCTGACCTGATACCAAACCAACAAATGACCACCGTACCATGCAAACCATAACAGCAAACATGCAATAAATGAAGCATAGCTTTCAACAATAACAACAATCCCCTTGAACCATGAGTGGTGGGTTATATGATAAATATAACCTACCAAAACTGGTAGGCAGCTAAGATAATAAGCAGATTGTAACCAGCAATCGCCATCACTTTGTAAATTACAAAACAAATACGTAAAATAATGTTTGATTGAATGTCACATTTACAATTACCCCTATATACTTATGAAATAACACCTGAGCCGATTCCGCCATTTCGCAAATTCCGCATATCTGCAGTTCCGCAATTTTTATTCCGCCACAATCCGTAATTCCGTAAATACCCACATTTTCTAATCGAGGAGATTCTTCACCTCACTTAAAAGGATTTGGGTTGCCATAAAATACTGGGTATATTAAATACATAAACATTTTCATTTTATTTTCTGGCTCTATTGAGGAATCATCCGAAAAAACTGAAATTAATTCATTACTTTATTTTCTAATTATCATACTATTAAGTATTTTTTTAATAAATATATACTCTTATTTTCTTTTGCTATCCCTCGGTTTTTTTACTTTGATAATAAATGATGAAAGGTTATATCTATATTGACACATAAAAGCTTCGACCAACCTTTCACACAAACAACATCAATACAAGTGTGCACTTTTTCGTGAGCATAGGTAATGGTGTCCAGAAACCTAGATGGAAACCACGCTAGAAAATATCTTACCTAATTCTCGCCCTCATGAAAAGAATTCAGTTCAAGAAGAGGGTAATTAAAAAATCGCCAAGAAGTAGTCCTCGAATCTTCCCCTTTCTTCTCCCTTTCTTTTATTCTTTTTTATTTTTATAGTTAATCATAAAATTCCAATAATACTTTTTGACATCGGAGATCAGAATAACTTAAGTCTGCAAACTCAATTGTTTGGGAAATTTTCTGAATTTCTTCCTTCCCCAATCTCCCTTACATATAATATATATAATATATATATAATATATATATATATACTAATATTATATATAATAATACTTATATATATAATAATTAATATAATAATATAATATATAATTATAATATATAATATATATATATAATATAATAATTATATATATTATATATATATTATATATAACCCCCCGAAATTATTGTTAAGCGATAAAAAATTAACATCTGAAAATCTCTAAATAATAATAATAATAATAATAATAATAAAAAATAATCAAAAATAATAATAATAATATAATAATTAATTATTATAATTGAAAAGTATTATAATGAAAAGAGGAACATGTTCTGTCGTAAACATCTTAGTCAATGGCTGTTCCTCATAATATAAAAATTCTAGACCATAGACAGACTAAATGTTAAGTTGCAGATGATAGCAAGATTGGCACCTCAGTAAAGGAATTAATTGATGATGTGAAAAATTTAAAACATAAGGAGAACTGTAAATCGTTAATGGACTACAATTCATTCCTTCTTTACTAATCTTTCTCTCCTCATAATCCATGTTCATCATCTGTTCCTGCATTCAGACTAGAAACAGTTGCGTATTGGGGGGAGAAAATTCTCGTTCTCCAATCACTCTCGCCAAATTTTCATTCA
>JABUQX010029824.1:0-2500 GCA_015478945.1 Trachelipus rathkii
ATAAAGGTATTACAAGGCAATTTAGGGGGCTCGAGCCGACGGGGAACAATAGTAAACACGTTTTCCATACCCTGTGGGGGAGGGGCGGAGGAACCCCCGGGACACCCAAATACCAAAGAGCGGTTGAGACCCTCCCCGGAGGGGGAATTAGTCCTACCCCATTAGTTAACCGGAAGGCCGAGAGACCCCGACTCTGCCATCGGTGCAGTATACCCTTGGGGTATTTAGTTAAAAAAAAGCAAAATTCTAATAGAAAGTCTATTTATTTTTAACGAGTACCAAAAAGGTCTCTAAATAGGCCCTCAATATCACACTACAATTTTTATTAACAATAATTTTTTTTTTTTTTTTTTTCCATTTTCCTATCCGACATTTTACGATTAAAAAAATGTATTCCCTTTCGCTGTAGGCTATTGTAGTTTGAGATATAATTTTTTTTAATTTTTTTATTTTTTTACATTTCTTCCGCATCTAAAATTCGACCAGTATTCTAGTACGTATTCCTCTTCCTGGTAGCTGCTGTAGCTTTGAGATGACAGATTGTGGCTCTCTGAAGGACCATATATATATATATATATATATATAGCATATACTATATATATATATATATATATATATATATATATATATATATATATATATATATATATATATATATATACTACTTTTCAAAAAAATAACGCACCACTAGGTTAAATACCACTCGCAGGAACGGGAAGGCCCATAACCCCATGAAACCCCACACCAACACAGACGACAGCATCAGTGTAACTATGTAACCACCCCGCAGAGAATTCGCTGCAGCATTGGGGCCGTCACCGCGATAAATTTAGGAAAACATAAACCACGTAACTAGACCTGGGAGAGGTAGGGGTAGGTTATGTCGAATGTATAATCAAGCGAGGGATCATTCACGTACGAAGCGACTCCGATAAACATGGAGATGATAGTGCGTCAACTGTCAAGAGATCAGTGCGTACAGATAACAACACTCCACGCCGAAGGACACGGGTACCGGGCACTTGGTCGACGGTTCGGTGTAGCGCAAACAACGATTGCACGGGTGGTCCAACGGTACCAGGAAACCCTGACACATTATCGCCGGTGAGGACAAGGTAGGTCCAGGGCTACGACACCCGTGGAAGACCAATTTATGCGTCTGCTTGCATTACGAGAGCACCACACAAAGGCACGACATCTGCAGATACAGCTGGCGGAGGTACACGGCATCAGGGTGAGTGACAATACAGCGCGTCGACGCCTTGCGGAACATAATTACCAGCCCCGGAGGCCTGCCATAGGTCCACTGCACACCACGGCACATCGAAGGGCGCGACTGGCATTTTCCCGAGAACACATCCATTGGACGGTCGACGATTGGGCAAAGGTGCTCTTTACGAACGAGTCGAGAGTGTCTCTGTACGCCTCGGACAGGCGTGCTAGAGTATACCGACGACCGAGGGAGAGGTTCAAGTAATGTAACGGTGCTGCAGGTGCCGCCATTTGTAGATGGGTCGGTTTTGGTCTGGGGAGGCATCTCTTTACGGAGTTGCACATCTTCGATAGAAGCACTCTTACAGCCGTAAAGTATATCACAGACATCCTCGAACCATATGTCGTGCCATATGCCCCTTACATCGGTGAATCTCTCATCCTAATGCAACACAAGGCCCAATGTGTGAATGATACCCTAGACGGTTCAATACGGTTTTTGGAGGCTGTGCATATAGTCCGACCCAGCCCACCGGAACATTTGTGAGATATCCAGCCGTCGGATCCAACAGCACAACCCTCCACGACCCTCCTGACCTGCGACAGGCACTCGTAATGACTTATGGGATCAAATTACGCCCCGACATTCGCCCACTCATCACCGAGAGCATGCCAAGACGGTGTCAGGCAGTCATCCGTGCCAGAAGGGGTCATACACGGTATTGAGACAGACAAGACCTCGCGTGGTCATCGCCGTAGGTACCAACATTGTGCGTTTAGTGCCGAACCTCCGAACCCCACCAGACCCTTGGTTGCACCTGGCCTCACACCGGCCTACCTACGGTTCTTTGGGAGTGAATTCAACAGTATTGTCATTGCTCCAATAAAGTGTCTTCGCGTTCTTTAACCTTTTCTACCCTCTTCCTTCGCCACGTACTCTTGTGGTGCGTTAATTTTGACTAGTAGTATATACATATATATATATTTTTGGTTACATATATATATATATATATATATATATGATATATATATATATATATAGTATATATATATATATATATATATATATAGTATATATATTTATATATATATATATATATATATATATATATATATTATATTATTATTACTACATATTATATATATATTATTATATATATATATATATATATATATATATATATACATATATATATTATTATTATTGGTTATATATTATATATATATTACTATATATATATTATTGGTTATTGCATATTATATATATATTATATTACATCATTTAAAA
>JABUQX010029824.1:10000-27476 GCA_015478945.1 Trachelipus rathkii
TTCACAATCATGGAACCTTTTAATGGTGGCTTGCCTTCATCCCAAGCTTCAATAAGCAAAGAATATGAAGCTGTCGTTTCTCTATCAAGAAATCCATTAACTTGTAAATCCAAATACAACACACCATCATCCTCTCTGTGAGATGATAATCTAAATGCATTGTTTGTGTTCCCCGACACTATGGCATATCTTTGAGTATTATAAAGTCCCAAGTCTTTATCTATAGCAGGAGCTAAAGTTTTCTTAACATCTCTTGGAGTATTCTCAGGAAACGGAATATGCATAACGGCTTCTGGAAAAGTAGGAGCGTTATCGTTTTCGTCTTTAACATTGATGATTATTTTAATGTTTTCACCCGAATGAGGAATAGCAACGAACGAATACGATGGGCGAAGTTCCCTGTCTAGTACTACTTTCGTTGTAATCTCTCCAGTATCCTCTTCTATCCTCAAATCTGAGTCTCCAGAACTAGGTACAGGTACAATAAGATAAGGTGGCTGAGGAGGTGGAGGTTGCCCAGGATTTGGATGGCCTATAAAACCTATTTTTGTACCTATGGGAACTCCTTCAGAGACCTCAAATTCCCGAACATATTCTCCCGTTATAGAAGGTAATAAAAAATAAAGAAGTAAAGAGAAGAGAGAAGCCAATGTACGAGTCTTTTTATCTGCTCTGCTGTAGGAGGGTGTGTGATATTTCATTTGAACTTCTTTTATTCTACGATTTCCTTTCAAAAAGGTGCTCCTTCTTCTGCAGTCTGTAGCAGGTTCTTGATCTTTATGGCATTCTTTGCAAAAATATTTCATTCGTAATTGTACAAAAAGAGGAGGACAAGCACCTGATGGGGGAGAGGATATATCCTCTCTCCCATCACTGCACTGTTCACTTATCATTATAACATACTCCACAACATCTTCGACTATAATTTCAAACAAGTTTCTCACGAATTAGAAGGCACTCTAAGGTACTCTAGAAGGCACCTAGAGAAGGCACTCTGAAGGAAATGTGATTAGGGTAGCCCATGGAACAGGGTCCCGGTCCCCTCTTTCTAATCCGAAAGAAATCGCTCTTTCAAGCAAATGTGATGAATATTTATCAACATTTTTATACACCATGAAGCTCTTAAGTTAACATTGTAAGAGAGGGATTTTTTTTTATTAAACACTGGTATCGAATCAGAATTCTTGAACATCAATTCTGAAAGAAAAAAATATATATTTTAGTAATATTTAATATTTCATATTCAAAATCTTACATTCAATATCTTAAAAATATGTACATTCTTCTACCTGGAACCACACACACATACACACCCACATTTTACAACAACTACATATATCCAACTAATAATATTTGTTGCTTTTTTTCAGTTTCAGAGAATTATTCCAGGAATGGGGGATCATTAATCAAGAAATATGGGATATGATATTCATTTGAAATTACTTACATTTGTTAAATATAATATTTTTTAAATTAAATAAGTTTTAAATTAACTGTACTTTGAGTTATATCAAAAGTATGAATTAGATATAAAGGGTTAAGATGTATTTTATAATATTACATATTGAGATAGTGCGAAAATATAAGTGACACGAATCTCACTTTAGTAGATAAAATCAGTATTAAAGTAAAATATATCAAATATTCATTAATATATAATATATATATATATTATAAAGTTATATTTACTTGATATTTAAAAATAGAATGATACAAGTTTGCCACTCTTCTAAGTTCTAACTTTTAATAGGGTATAATAAAAATATGCTATTGTTTCTCTGTTCATATAGGTTCACGTGGCTTAGGCGTCTAAGAGAAATTTGAGCTGGTGTGCCTTTTGCTTTAATCACTCACTCACCTCACTATGCTACTTTTTAAAAATGTTGCGTATATATATTAGCCTATGCGTATTGTTCGCGCCTTACGAAGATGTGATATAAGAATAAAACGCGAATCCCCACAAATTTTGAAGCGTCCGCCCAAGTTTAACACAATCTGGTGATGGCTTGGACCAAAAGCATAGCTCCTCAGTCTCACTCAATGTCTTGGAGTAAATATAACCTTTAGTATTGTAATAAAAAATGGTGTATAACATTATGTGAATAATAGAGGTTAACATAACACTTCACTCTCGCTTATTGTAATGTACACGCCTTGATATATAGTAACCAAATATATGTAGACTATATTATTATTCTTACCTAAAAGATTAAAAAATTTATATATATAATTATTTCGCGAATGGATTCAATAATAAAATTTTATATAGAGATGCATGTGTATAAATAGAAGATAAATTATGTGGTTATAACAAAGATTTTAATATTTTCGTTGAATAGAATTATTATAAATTGGCACTAATTATATTATAATATGTGATAATATAGTACAGTCTGTGCTTTCATTTTCTTTCAAATGTTATATAATCTAAAACTAAAAGATGAGGCAATAATAAAATGTATTAGTTTTGCTATTTTGACAATATATACTTTGATCTTATAACCTGCTATTGAGTGTTTATCTTAGAATGTTAATACTGAGGTTTAGTCGCGCTTTAAAATATCAATTCTGATTGAAAATGGTTTGCTCTTCAAAGGAACGGTATGTGTTGTTCTGTTTGTTATTCTTTTTAGTATTATGTACAAATGTGTGAATGCATATTGGAACAATAGTAAAATTATAAGTATATTCTATTGTGTTTTTTTGGTGTATTGTTTTGAGAATTTCAAACACTCGTATTGTACAACTAAAAAGATAAGCTGTAATGCTCAGAGCATTATATATATAGTATATATATTCAGATTTGTAAAAATGTCTATAGTCCTAATATTACATATAGTAAAATATAAGGGGATTTTTTCACCCCTTCTTTTTGTTCAAGTAATGGAGTCACAGGTCAAATTAAAATGTTGGTTACATTATTATTCTATATGCAATTTTATTTTTTGCCAATCTCACATATATATACCGTATGTTTTCCAAAACAAATTATAGGATTATAACATTATCATTTTTTTTATGAGTATTTATATCATTATCCACTTTTACAGGTACTCTGTGATTTTACTCATTAATTTGTTAATTAGTATTTTATAATATTAATATAATACTAAGTAATATTTTAATGGTTGATCGTATCGAACCGCATAAGGTCTTTTCTGATCTTTAATTTTGGTATGATTCTTTTGAATATATATTTTTACCTTGAGCAAGTGATTTCTTAGACAGTTAATTTGAGGTGTTTTAGTGAATTTCACCTCAATATCCTGGCCAATTCTCCATCTATCTTATTATATATATACAGTATATATATGCATGGATAATTATAGTCTATCTTTTATGAGGATGACTTTATTATTGTTGTAGGTGCTTGTTCTCTGATCATTTCCTTCCTTCTTTGGTTATATAAAGTATTTTCTTTAAATTCTCTTCATATCTGTGAATTTATTTTCGCAGAGAAATTCAGTTAAAATAGTAATATCATTGGTAAATATACGATGTGTTGGAGTTATACTAGTAATGAGATGTATATATCATTAGTTCATTTACTTCTACAAGATGTACAAAGATATCCCAATTTTCTATCTCCTGAAAAATATCTCACAATCTCTTTATGTATGAAGTCGCTTTTGGTCTAATTATTTATCTCGTCTCAATTTAGGAAATTATTTACTCAAAATATGAAATTTAATATTTTCAATATTTATTATATATTTATCTATTTTTCATTTTATATAAGCAAAGAATAATCAAATTATATGGATAATTATCTTTTTAAATTATTCATATTACTCAAATAAGATATAAGAATGAATTAAATATATATAAATGATGTATGTGATTTCTCTTCACGGTTTAGAAACTGTACATAAATATATACATACTAATTTAATGTATTGGGGTAAAAATAATAATGTATATTTGTTTTATTTAACCTTATATATTGGTGTCAAATTAGTGGGGGTAAAAAAAATCTGTATATATATATACATAAATAAACGTCGGCATGAAAAATAATGAAATACAGATATATATTTAATTATAAACAGCACTACCTAAATTATGATACTATCATATGTGTGAGATAAAAAAAAAATATATTAAAAATATCATCCATTTCTATAGTAAATTTTATTGGTCAAGATATCTACGCAACACTTGTAAAAAAGTTTATAATGTACATAAATTACATATAGTGATAAATGTGTGACTGATTTTTCTTTGCTCTCGTTGAGAAAACATTTATAATCATTTTGATTAGAACGATTTACTCGACAACTGCAGAAAATATAGGATCGATCAATGTAGATTGACTCTAAACATAGGCTTAGTTCGAGAGTGTAACATAAACGAACAATTTACTCAGACATGTTCCATCAACAACTCACATCATATATAAATAAATAAGAATAAATGGGTGTGTTGTATATTAATAAAACAGCTTTAATATTCTTTAAAATCAAATTTGAAGTTAATTTGAATTTGTATTATATCTATTTTTATACTTTATATGAACATGATTATATATTATAAATAGTTAACTATATATAATTTGTGATTGTATAAAGTATTTATTATTGCTACTACTAATTTACTTTTAATGTTTAAATTTTAATTAAACTTCTAAGTTTCATCAATGATTTTAATAGTAGTACATTTTTACTCAGTTAGGTATAGTTGTAATCAGATAATAATTAGTTCGCTTTCGCCTGATGACAAAGAGTGCATTCAAGAAGTTTTAATGGAATGGTGTGATGAACTTCAAGTGGACTTGGCCTTAACAACTGGGGGAACGGGTGTGGCTGCTAGGGATGTTACTCCAGAGGCGATTAAAGAGGTACTCCTATAAATTAAGCAAATATATAATTTGTAATTATTTTCCATTTAATTAAG
The DNA here is from genome assembly GCA_015478945.1 of Trachelipus rathkii. NCBI lineage: Eukaryota > Metazoa > Arthropoda > Malacostraca > Isopoda > Trachelipodidae > Trachelipus > Trachelipus rathkii. Next base: position 14,894 of record JABUQX010029824.1, read on the forward strand.
ATTAACAGTATGTCTTAGTTGACATTTCCACTATATATTTATTTTAATTTTTATTCAAATTAGAAACAATTAACATTTGTATGCTTTTGTAACTTTAGAATGTCAACCAAGTAAATGATACTTAATAGTGAATTTTATATATAAATACTTTAGAATGTCAACCATAATGTATAACTATGAATACTAATATAGATTGAATTATTACGTATTTAGGAAAATTATTTATTTAATATTTTGAGTAGATGAGTATTAATAATATAAAGCATTGTGACTATAATATATGTAATCACAATTTTATTCATAGCGAATGGCTTATAAAATTATCATATTATATATTTTTTTAATAAATAACTTTTTATTCTTCGTATATACATATATATAATGTTGGTTTGTATATCTGTCTCCTAATCCAACTGAGAAACCTAAAGTTTTCGACTATAGACTCCAAATACTCTCACACAATATTTAGTCGTCAACTGCACTTTAATCGATTCTTATACTTCACACACGTCTTAATCTGGGTACTTCATGATTCATATTGTGTTTTTTGTTACACTATATAGATTGCAGATTTTGTCATATATTAGCTACTCCTTACTCCATATAAAATAGCTACTCTTCCTTTAAATACTCAATGATACCACATGAGACGAAATTATAAGAACTCGTACCTTACCGATATATCTATCTATACCTACTTAATGACTTCAGTACATAGTATAGTTTGAGCTCTGTATTCAATATCCAAGATCCTGTCTTCTAGAGTTATGAACTCACTATACTTTTCTAAGAAACAGAATATTACACTCTTTTCTTAACAGTATTGTATCGTCCTCTGTTCTATAATTCTGTTAAAACTCATTCCTCCTCTGTGTCAAGTCTCGTGCAGAATATCACCTATATACCTTTATATATGCTTAAGTATGCTGAAAGATTTGTTGTTTAAGTCCAATCGTTATAGTGACTATTGAGCATGGAGTAGAAGGAATCTGATTATTACTGAGAAATTAGTTTTCTGTCTGATACAAAGTCTCTCACGATTCTGAAAAAACACAGAATTATAATAAATAAATAGATATAATTAATTTTTTAGATGAGCTTATCTATTTTCTCGTACATGAAATCTTTCTACATCATTTGGCGGTAGGAATAATCTCATAGCCAACATTGCTCACCTAAGTATATTTATGAATTTTATGCGTGATGGATAAGCTTAGGATAAATTTTGGACGTATATATACATTATTCTCCCCATCTTACTTATATCACTAGAAAAATATTCTTGTGTGATATATAATTTATACAATCTGTGTTATAGGTTTACACTACGATATACAATATATAGTAGCAAAGGGAGGGTCTGTGAGGTGGATAGATCTTGACTAAATGATGGCACTCGATTGGAAGTATGTACATCGGTACTATCTAATTAATCATCAATCGGCACTCGCAGGTGCAGTTTATACCCGTGGTATTAGCGATATAACTTTGAGAGGATAGAGTGTTTCAGAAATCTATTCATAAGGTGTAAAACACTATGTGTAATTCTCACTTATGATCGTAGCTAATCAAGTGTCTACACATAATATTAATCTCTCATATGTTTTTCTCTCTATTGTCACGCTCACGCTTCTGATTCTATGAGCAAAATATTTGTCATAATTATGTTGTAGTTGAATATCGTAGACTGCTCTCGTTATAATCTTTATTCATCTTTCTACCTCTCCCTTTCATTACATTCGTTTTTACAACTCCTTCGATATCTGCCGACACTACAAAAGAAGACCAGGATAAGTATCGTCACTAATATCATTTTCCATACATGCTAAGATTCACTCGAAACGAAAGAATTTAGAGAGGTTTTCTTCTAATCTATACTCTACCCTCCTCGCTAATACTCATTTAAGTGTTAAATTTAATATTAAATATTTCTTCATAACAATAAAATTGATATCAATTTCACTCTGCTTTTCTGAGCTTAGAATAACGTATATATTTGATACTTTAAATATGAGCTTCCTCATGTGGTGTTCTTCTATAATTTGTGTTTCGTAGCTTGCTGGTGCTAGCTCAAGAATAAAATAACTATCTTGCAGTCAATTGCTTAATATTCTACGTGCTGTCAAATTCTCTAACTATTTCAAGATAACCCTTTCCTTCTTAGTGGAATATAAATCGTAGTCTCTCATTAATAAGACTTAAACTCTAACTACACATAAACTCAATTCTGCCACTCACCATACTTCTATTACATAATAAGTGCAATTATAAATTAACTGTGAGATTAAAATTTTATTGGTTTATATACTAATAATCTATCTATTATATACTAGTAGAACAGAATAATTGAATCACACTCACATATACATCATGATTTAATATTAATGATATAATCTCTGATCATCAATATGATTTGGGTAAGAAACGTTTCACAAAAAACTTGTTATCTCTTTATAAATGCACTCTCTTGCCGGTCCTCTCTTGCCTTCGTGTTGTCTTAATATATTATATAATAGCGCGTGTATGTGTGAGCACAGCAAAATTACCCAGTTACATTTTTAGTGTGTAAAATATGTGATACCGCGAATCACCCCTGACACGGTGACATACTTGGCGATTCCGCTAGTATACCTCGTTCTAGTTTTTTGTGGTAAGCTAGGAAAAAAGACAAAAGTACTACCAATATTTGAATTTGTACAACGTTCTTCACGCTTATCTTGATAGCTGATAAACCATATATTTGTTGGTGAAGTAGGTCTTACTTTATACTTTGTTTTCTACAATCTGATGATTTGTAAAATTGTAATCATCTATTCAATCGATCTCGCAAGTGATCGCGTCATTGTTTTACAATTATATATAATATATATATATATACATACTATTATATATATTTCCCATTTAAGTTAGGCAAATAGTGGTTTTAAAAGTGGTTAATGAAGCCTGAACTTAAAAGGGACTTTCTATACTTTTTATTTAATTGACCTTTCAACATCGTTTACTACTTTATATATTCATAAATTTAACCACTTACTTTTTGACCGATATTAGACTTCAAAACTTCTATTGTCATTTACTATTTCATTTTGAGTGAGATAAGACTCACGCTTTTACCTTATCCAGTACAGCAATTAGATTATGTTAACAATGAGCAGTCACTTAGGAGAACTGCATCTGATATTTATATGTAATTCAGCTAATTATGTAATGGACATTAGAGAATCAGGTGAGATGTTATTAAATAGTTTCAAAAAAATAATTACTTTATTTCTTTTATGCAAATTGCTTGCAACTTTTTTCAAAAACATCAACACAAGTATTAAACATGTATTATATACTTTAATATTTTATTTTCCCTGTGATCTTTATTGGAAGGATCACATCAAATATTTTAAACTGGAATATAATTGTCATATATAAGTCATTATTTCATTTTATAAACTCATTAGGTGATAAACCACGACAATACCTAATATGTGAATTTCTCATTATAATACTTTTTTGATCAGTTTACTTGAAAATTTACGATTATAATTTGCTAAAATTCTAACCATTAAAACGAAGTTTTTTGTCCTATTTTGACTGTTTCATACAAATTTATAGGTAATAAAATAGCAGAAAGATTTATTTATCTTATAAAATCTTAAATTTATTTATTATTTGAGTGGTCCATGATTTAATATATATATAAAGTGCTATACTGACTCCATCTCTAAAAATATCTAAGTCTACAAGAGTTTTTATTTTATAGAAAGTTCGCATCATCTAAGCCTACCAGGGATTTTTTTAAAGAAAGTTCGCATCATCTAAGCCTACAAGGGTTTTTGTGATATATAATAAAAATTAGTAGATATAATACTTATACCTATATATACCCCTCCCTTTTGTCTTTCACCAATATTATTTTTACGATATAGTGATAAGTAAACGCAGTACGCCTTGATGCTCCCCATACACTCCCCATCTCATTATATACAATCAGAAGAAATAAACCTACTGCTCACTAAATAAAGTTTATCCTAAGATTTTAACCTGCTTGTAGGTACCTGTAAAATTATAAAACTATCCAAGAAATTTATAGCTTACGGCAGTAAGTTTGCGATTTCTATATCTTTCGTAATTTCTACTTGAAATATTCTTTAGTATACTTTATATTCTCCCTAATGGCAGTTATATAACACTAATAAATTTTTATTGATGAGCACCGAAAATCAATACGAGATTTGTTATCCCCAAGAAAACATTATTTTACGGCTGAGTAGTATGGAATCCTTACTCTAACCCTAAATTGAATTACCATATACTACTCCCCTTCTCCTATACCTTTCCTCCATAGCCGGTTCCGGCAAAGCTGCTTACAAGCAATCAGAATTTTGAGGATGGGAAATATATTTCTTTTGTAAGTGTATTGCGTTTGCTTACACTAAAACTTACGATTTTGAATCAAATTTCTGTGATTTTGGATATAGTTAAACCACGTTTTAATAAAAAATAAATCAATATTTATTTTTTATTTTTATTTTTTCCTTATTGCTAAATTCTCTAATAACTTTAAATTTAATATTGTATTAAAATAATAGATACATAAAGTTATAATAATATTTTATTCGTTTTAATCTTTATATAATAGTATGCAGGCCAAGTGTGAATTAAAGCCTCACATTATACCGTATATACTGTATAGAACTCCTTGGGTAGTGACGACCGGGACCCAAGTTACTAGTCTTAGTTTTATATATTTCTAATTATTTATTTTCTTACATAACCCTCTGGTTTAAGCTTATCTATAATAAAAATCTATTTGCAAACTGAGATTTATATAGACTTTACAGCTTTTCAATTTGCGATATACATCTAAGCCTATTCTTCTAACTATTTCGTGTTTATTCTCAAAGTATAATTTACTTTATATTTTATTTTCTATTCTTTTACTTCTATATAAGCTTTAATTATAAAATATATTATGATAATTAGAAGAATAAATAATAACCCTTAGTCTGCACTCAGTGCATATATACATCTATACAATATATTTACTCTAAACATATAATAGTTGTTTATTACATATTATTATAATATTTACTTTATATTTATTTATTCTTTACTACTATATTGAAATATATAACTTTATCTCACATAAAAAATCTTAATATGCAAGTAGAAACGTACTTATATGTTATCAGCATACAAGGCTATAATACATATAGTGCTATCCTCTAACTGTTTTTATATGTATTTATTCTACAAAGTTTAAATTTATTATATATTATAATTTTTATAGCCATTACTAGATATTCTGGAAAAGTGTTTAAACTTTTAATATACATGAGATTATGGGTTGGTTTACATCTAATATTTTCTTACTATTAATATATTATTAATATTATTTATGTGGGGTTTAGGTGCATTTGTGTTATTCTCAAATTATGCGTGTTTTGCTGCTAGTTCAGGTCGCCGTAATTCTTGCGTAGTTTTATTTATAGCGTCAAAAAACGAATGTTTTGGCACTAAATTATATTGAGTTATAATTTTGTAAATCAAAATTATACTAAATAAATATATATTCGAAAAGATTATTTATTTTTATTTTAGTATGTCTTTCTGTGTGATTTTTTGTGTGTGTATTTTGTTTTATATGAAGATAATATAAGAATATTTTAAAACAAGTGTTTTATTTTTCATAAAAAATGGTTTTTCTCGTGTGTCCTCTATGTGATAGTTAAACTAAAGTCCAGGCCGTATTCTGTATTTTCGAATTTGTTGGTTTTAGACTCTATATGATTGCTTTTAAATTGCTATAAGAGGATTTGTGAGAAGGATGGATATTCTTTTAGTTTTGGCAGTGTAATATAAGTTTTATTATTGTTTATTGTTTTTTTTACATAGTATATTTGTTGTTGAAAATTTGCTGCTTCTCGAATTCATTTATATGAAGACAAAGTGAATAGAACCGGTATCTTCAAACCCTACTTCGAATTATGCTTAATCCTCATTCTATATATATTATACGGTGTGATCTCTAGATGTGGTGACGCGTCCAAACTAATCGTTATAACTTACAATCTTAAATTTCCATAATATATATGAAGCGAGAGGTATCTTTTAGATATCTGGTACATTCACAATACTAACCTAGTATCCTAATATGCTAGTTAGGTTGGATTAAGTGTTGTGTGTACTTTCGTGATTTTTCACAATTTATTATATACATGTGTGGTGTAGATCCTTGTCTGAAGTCGTCATCGGATTAGTGCTTTTATTGTCCTTTCTTCTAGTGAAGTGGCATATTTAGTTATTTAGACGTATATATATATATATAATTATTCTTTTATAATAGAAATTTTATTTCATACATTATATATTCATATAGTATATATATTATTTTCTAAAGATTGAATCAGTATTTTATGTGTGAGATTTATTTTGATTATTTTATAGGGAAAGTCTCTTAACGACTCTTTTGTGTTAATTTTATCTAGAAAGGAATGTTATTTAGAGTATTACACAAATTCCTTTTTTTATTGAAATTTTCTTTTAGTCAGCTTGACTGAACCTCTCTTAAGTCCTTCTATTAGAAAACTTTACCGCTATTTTTGTATTTTATATAATTTTTTATTATTAAAGTGGTGTGAAATACTTTTTTTTTTTTAATATTGGGTTTTTTTTTTTTTTCATGGATAAATCTTTTTTGTTTTTTTTATTTTTGGAGTTTTTTATTTGTAACGAAGATCAGTGTTTAGATTTTCTACGAGTGGCGTTGGTTTATTAAACATTTAAATATTTAATTTCAGGAGTTTAATATTTATATTTTTAAAAGTGTGAACTTTTTATGTATAATATTCATAATATTATTTATTCTATATTTCATATTATATTATATTATATTAGTATAATTTTGGGTTTTTATTTTTAAGTATACTATATATATATATACTAATTATATATAATATAGTATTTTGGTCTCTGATTTGTTAGTGTATAACGTTTTACTAATCATTAACTGGAGAATAGTTTTAGGTGTTTTTAAAATTTGTAGCGCTTTACCTTTAGTAAAATAAATTACATTCATCACACATTTTTTTTCTCATACTTCTCTACTCTCTATTTAAATACTTAATGCTGGATTATGAAGTAATTAGAGACTCAGACGACTATAGAATGTATATCATCTGTGTCACTTTCTAATTTCAAATCAAAGTTCACGTTCTCGAAATACTCTAATGATAGGGAAGTGACGCAGAGGTTGAAACATATATATATACGAAGACAAGTCTGGTGAAACTATGTCAAGATTAAATATAGAAATGATTAGATTTTTAGTGAAATTTTCTTCTTGCTAAGTGTATTATTATAGTTTATTATTCTCAGAATTTTTTTTGAATGTAAAAAGACCTTTGTAACTTTATTGAATTACTTAATTTTAATCACTCTCACATTCGTTGTACACATGTTATCATCTTTTAAATTTTTTTTATATTCCTTATGAGTCTTTGGTTTTTTCATTTTCCATCTCTAACTAGCTGTGATCCTAATCTTGTAAATAGAAGTAAATTTATATTTTTTTATTTAATTTTACGCTTTTTTATATATTCTCAATTTATTTTTTGTATTTTATTATTTTTAGGCAATGTTCCTGTTTGGTGATGATAAATTTTTGTTACAGATAAAGATTTGTTATTCGTTTCGCGCTACTGTAAGATAGGCATCTAGATTTAATACTAAACTCAACAGCAGTTTCGCTGTTGAAGTGACGCCCAAATGCTTCAAAGGAGAACGAAAGAAGTTTCAATGAGATGTCATTACATCATATAAGGATAATAATATAAATATACTCTTCAGTGATCTTGCCAGGCATGAAATTCTAATAGCAGAGCATTAAAGAGCTGCAACAACTAGGTTTAGCACTATATTTATATCTCTCACACGTTCCTTTTTTAATCACTTACGCCTAAATTATTACAATTTATGTATTTTATTATTTTTAAAGTTAAAATTTATTATACTAACTCACTCACATTTGAATATTACATATGATATCTATATTATCATAAATTAAAATTAATAAGCAATTATATATTATAGGTTATATAATGTAACTTTGAAGTTAAAACTAATATGGAAATTAACAGTAGGTACAAATTTATTTATTTGTTGCATTAAATATACATATAACTATATACATTACAAAAATTGGAAAGTATGGATCTATGATAGAGCTGTACAATGCAAATATGGCCATATTTTTTTCAAAGATAGCAATTATATATATTACTATTACACTTCATTAACGATAATAGTTTTATTCGCACAAAATCTTCAATATTATATATTAAACATAAGCAAATTGCGTTATCTCATATATTATATATTATATATAATCATATTTACATGTTTTTACCTAAAATTCCCCTATAATTAAATATATATATATATAATTTATTAACTCAAAATCTGGGTCCCTTAAGCTCATCATGCTACAGTAATAAAATATTATCTATATACTATATACTTAATATCACGCACTCTGGACTTAAATGCTGTTGTATTAACATAATATGAAAGAAATTTATAACCACTAAAACTCACTGATTGGAATATATAGTACATCGTGCGCTCATATACAATACAACAATCGATCCACATGACAACGCCTAAAAATCGGTTAATACCTCGTGTACAGCAAGACTACGACACGACAAGATAATCAATCACGCACTACAAAACAACTAAATCAAGAAAATGAGAATATATCATCCCTAACATCCAGACATAAAAAAGAATAAAATAGAATGACACTAAACAAATAATTGAGTGTAATATGTTAATTAGTCGTAATAGATTCATACTTAGATATAGACTAGGCAAACATGATATCTCATATTGGAGGCTATATGGAAAACGAGCGAGTTTCATATGAACTGAACTAAGTATAGATCACTCAGACATTCGCTCTTATATCATTACTACTCAGGTCATATTTTGAAAATAATTTTTACAACGAGTGAATTCAAAATTTATGAGTTATACAATACACATAATTATTATAATATTAGTTTTGCCTATACTACAATATTATTACTCTCAAATTCAAGATTGTGAGAACTATTATATATCATATGTTCAATTTCTATATAAACCTATATAAATTTCATAAAAATCATTTATCATAAATAAAAAGGGTTTTTATATATATATATCTAATAAATAAAAATTGATATTGTTAAACTCAAATACATTAGTATCAAAAAGATGATTTTAGATATAAATTACTCCCATTTTGTAAATAAATAAATATACAACAAAATTATCTTTGTACTAAAATAGCTCACCTAAATTAAAATATAGTAAATACTTTGAATATGCTATCTCTATTGCAACATAATGAATAATACTTATTATTTAATGCTACCGCGAAATTAATGTAAAGTTTTATATAAATAAATGTATTTATATATACATTGCAATATATCATATTGTCATTGAGAATCAGATTGAAAATCCATTAAGTTCATCATGATACTTACATATATATGGCTAATTTAGATATTGAATATATTTTCCAAGAATATTAAATTTAATAGCTAAAAATCATAATCAAACTCATCTAATGGTTGTAATAGGAGGTTCACATAATGTTTCAAAAGATATAATTATATTATTAACAGTATTATTATTAGTATGTTAATGTCACTGGTCGGCAATGTTTGCTGTTAGATTATTATCGCTGCTTGAAAAAAGATGGTGTGCATTTGTGAGACACCGATTAGTCTCTCACGCGATTGGACTGCTTCTCTATACCTAATGTAGCTTTTGAAAACTCATCATATAAATGGCTATCACTCCGAGACCTCCGCAATAAGTGCACTCAGGATTGAAGCCTTTCAGTTTTGATCCACATATTTTAAATAAGCTCTGGTGTCTACTCAGGCAACTTCATACAATTGAGTATTATTCATAAACGCTAAGTCATTCTGCTCCTTATTATTTAATAGACTTTGAACTCTCCTGATAAGATGAGTGATGTTGTATTACTATTCATGATAGTGGTGAATTTGATAATAAAGAGAGATTAAATAAAATATTATATAATAATTTTTAAATGTGATCATATGAGTTATATATATATTATATATGTATATGTTATGTATACAAGAAGAACCCGCAAATGCCGTCACACTTAGCTTAGCAAAGTCTACACAATTAATACATGAACGAAGGTATTGATCGGTTCTTGATATCCAAAAAATGATTACTTTCTTTTTCTCCATCAGCTATTACTTCTCAAGATATGAGTGATATATATTTTAGTATTATTTACTCAAGATGTTCTTGAAAGGTAATGTATACCAAATGAGATGTCCGGTTGGAAACTTAGTATTAGGTTTTAATAATAAAATATTATTTATTATATATCAATAAATTGACTTTCTTTTCTAGAGGTTTATATCACAGCTAGCTCAAAATCTCATTCACTTATAACTAAGGTTAACAGAGTTTATTGATGCCTAATACTTTTGGCCATTGCCAAAAGATGAATGTAACCTTTATATTAATTACATATTTATATTTTATTAATAAGTAATATTTTCTTAATTTTAAAAATAATTTATACTTTTCTAATACTAATAATACATATTTTCTTATTTATATATATTATAATATTAATTTTATTGAGGTATAGTATTATCTCATATAGGATAACATTAATAACAGTTATCAAGTAGAATACATGATCATGTAAAATTGAATGTTTACGAAGTGTTCTTTCCACACCTCTCTCACATCAATAATAGAGTTAAACCTATCAATAACCTACTCATTTTTAGTGTAATACTTAGGATGTGGGATATGAGGAATCACCTTCCTCAAGCCACATACTCACATATGCAAATTATGTGAGTGGAGATCAGTGATAAGTAGTAGTAATATATTAATGACTATTAATGTTCTAGGATAGGACTATTCACCAGTATACTTAGCTAAACAAAATGCCTAGCATATTATAGGAATAGAAAATGTAGAGTAAAGTAATTAGTAAGAACCGAGAGAGATCGGAAACATAAATCCACCTTCTCAGATGCGCTCTATACTTGTCACTTAGAGAGTAGCTCATAATAGAGCTTCACTGTATATGTTTACGTGAGATGATTTTATAGTGAAAATTTAAACTTGAATATATATGTAGGAGAGTATAATTTTTTATGGACGTCTTACTTAATACATAAACCGATGGTGAATATAGAATGCAAGTCAGTAGCTTCTACATACTTCTTGACAATTTTAACGACAAATGACCAAGTAATTCCAACTCAGAGAGGAGCCAGTAGAAACACTCATCGCACTTACGTATCTGATCATAATAGTCAGTAGATAGAGTTGAACAGTTCTATCATATTCTATACATAACATTTGACGCAGTGCCTATGAACATTGATATTAGTGAGGGCAGTTCTGATTTATTTCGATATTTCATAATGAAAGACTGCAATGTTATTTAGAGTGATTATTATATAATGATATTGGTCTATAAATCTCTATTGATATGAAAAATTTTTGTAATTATATGTACTATATTATTCTTATTTTTGTTATTAATCATTAATAATAAAATTTTTAAGAAATCATCCATTATTTCAGTTCATCTTTAATGTAATTATTGATTATAATAGAATGAGTAATTAGGAAATTAAATATGTGAAATTTATAAATAATTTATAAATTAATAATAAGAATTATCATATATTGTATATAATTATGGTTATAATTATTTCTATAAACATAGTTCAATGACACATACAATACATTCAATTACATTACAATTACATTACAATTACAAATTACAATTACAATTACAATTACAATTAAATGTATAATTATAATTATAATATAATTATAATTTAATTATAATTATAATTATTCAATCAAAAATTTAGTGCAATTAAAAAAATTGCTACATTTATCAGTTACTGATAGAAAAACTTATGACACTAGGCTAAATATATTATATATATATTATAATATATATATATATATATTAATATATATAGGTATATATATATTATATATAATATTATATATATAATATATATTATATATATATATATAAATATTATATATTTATATATATATATATATATATATATATTATATATATATATATATATTATATAATATATATATTATATATACTATATATATGTTATATAATAATATATATATATATATAATATATATATATATATATATAGTATTATATCAGGCGGCTCGTCCTGAAAAATATTGGTAGTTGCATTTTGCATTTTACTCACACACACACACATACTATTATATTATATATATTATATATATATATATATAATATTATATATATATTAGTATATTATATATTATATATAATATGGCTATATATATAGTCTATATTATATAGTAATTGATAGTATATATATATATATATTATTTAATATATTTATATATATATATATATATATAAGTAATATATACGATAACAGTGGTAATCACACTACTATATATCACTCACATATATTATATATAATATATATATACGAATGTGTGTTGTGTGTGT
>JABUQX010029825.1:0-2500 GCA_015478945.1 Trachelipus rathkii
CTGTGAGGAGAAAGTTATGTGTGTAAGTAATACTTTTCTTAAAACACAAGAGTATCCATAAGTATACTGAGTTGGTAGGTTAAGATGGTATCGAAGTGAAATTTAATTGATTTTTTTGTTGGTGAAGAAGAGATGTTTGAAGTATGTGTTGATGGTAAATCAGTTAGGGGTTTAAGAATGGATTATCGGATCATTTATTGTTCTATGTAAAATTAAGTTAGTGGGGCTTGGATGGAGAGGAAGTGATACGGAAGGAAGTGGGTAAAAATAATTAGTGAGAAGTTAAAGTGAACAAGGTAATAAGGGAAAGTATGTAAGAGCGCTCGCTTGTAAATCGGTTGAATTGAACAGTTGATACTGAACAAATCTGGGGGCAAATGAATTAAGCAATTGTAGTAGTGCAAAGGAAGTGTTTGGATGTGCTAAAGTGGAAGTAAGAATGTTAACAGCGAATTGTGGAATGAAGAGGTGATGAAAGCGGTTAAAGGTAAAAAAGAAAGCGTGTTGAATGTTACTAAGAACGCAAGATGATGAAGTTTCAAAAAAGAAGATGCTTGGAATTTATATAAGGAGGAAAAAAGAAATGATCTAAAAAGGTGCATACGTAGGAGAAAACAAGAGGTAAATGAACAGTTTGGAAAGGGAGGATGAATGAGGACCTACAAAGGAATAGGAAGCTCCTCTGGAAGGAAGCGAAAGGTTAAGAATGGGAATAAGGGGAATCTGCTTAGAATAATGAAGGATGGTGCTGTTTTAATGATTGAAATATGATTGTAAGGAGTGTGGAAAAACACCTTCGAAAAATCTGCACAAATTAACAGTAAATGATGAGGTATGTTAGGTGAATGTGTGTGGTTTGAGGTGCAAGAAAGGAAAGGTTATTTTGGGGATTGTAGGTTATTTAGTAAGGAGGAAGGAATGGGTAGAGTGAGAAAGTTGAAGAAGAATTGGGTAAATCTGGCAGGTATAGATGATATTACTAGTGAAATGATCAAGAACGGAGGCGAGATTGTGATTGATTGGATTTGGAAGTTGGTAATTAAGCGTTTATGGAGGGTATAGTTACAAGGGATTTGGAGGAGAGCGTAATAGTACCCTTAATATAAGGGTAAGGGAGAAAGGAACAGTTAAGAAATTATAGGGGAATAAGTAGATTGTGTGTTGTAGGAAAGATATATGCCGGTATTTCGTTCGAAAGACTGTTCGAGTGACTGATGGACTGATTGGTGAAGAACAAGGGGATGCGTTTAGGAGTGGTAGAATGTGGGATCAAATCTTTACATTTGAAACAAATGATTGAGAAAATGAGGGAGAAGAAGAATAAATTATATTAGTTTTATGGATTTACAACAGGGCGTATGACAGGATTAATAGGGAAGCTCTGTGACAGGTGTAAGTAATATATGATGTGGATGGTATGCTCCCAAATGGAATCAAAAGTATGTATGACGATAGTTGAAGCGTGTGTAAGAATAAATTGGTGTCAATGTGATGGTTTTAGGATTAATTACGGAGTGATACAGGTTGTTATGTCTCCTTGGTTATCAATTTGATATGGATGGGGTTATGAAGATTCGATGTGGTGGTGATGTGTTTAAGGGTGTAGAAATGATGGAGAATGGTAGATGAGTGGAGGTGTGCCCTTACCTATATATATGCTGTTATGATTTGGTTCTGTGTGGCGAATCTGAAGAGAGTTTTTGAGGAGGATTGTAGAGAGATTTGGCAGGCAGGGTGTGTAAAGGAGGGGTTTAAATAAACGTAGATAAGAGTAAGTTATGGTGTGAGTGAGGACAGTCCTCAGTGTGAATTATTTATGATGGTGAGCAGCTGGAGCAAGTGTCTGAGTAGTTTTAAATATTTTAGGGTATATGTTGGATGAGAAGAACGGATGAGCAGAGTGTAGTAGGAAAGTGTTGAATGGCAGGAAGGTGGGTGCAATTAAAATCGATTGGTGAATGTAAAGGACTAAGTCTTGAGTGCGCGCTAGAGTCTTACATGAGGTATGTTGTTACCTGGTTTAATGTATAGTAGTTGAGACTATGGTTGGGAATAAGAAGTATAGATCTAAAGTTCAAGGTGTTCAGTTATGGACAATCTTAGGGGCACTAGGTAGTGAGAAGAATAATAAAATGAGGGATGAACGTATTAGAGAGATGTGTAGGTGGTGAAGAAAGGGGTAAATGAGAAGAATAAATGAAAAGTATTGTGAGATGGTTTGGTATTGTGGAAAGGATGAATGATAGTCGGTGGTTAAGCGGATGTATAGTGGAGAGTGTGGGGAACGACCGGCTGGGAGACCGAAGAGAAAGTGGATTGAGTCTGGTTGAACGTAATGTCGAAGGAGAGAAATGTGAGGTTTGGCAGATGCGAAATAAAGGTGCATGCATAGGTAAGAGAAGGGCGGGGTTTGTATGGGGCATGGTTGTGTCCCACCTGGGCCAATGGATGAACCCTTACAGTGACGATTACCATAGTTGAGGAGTCCGTCGCGTGGTTC
>JABUQX010029825.1:7500-10000 GCA_015478945.1 Trachelipus rathkii
TATACATATATATATATATATATATACATATATATATATGCTACTATATATACCTAACTATATATATACTGTATGTATATATATATCAGTGGCGACTCGTGATAGAAATGGATGGGGGTGCGATTTCACATTATATATATATATATATATATATATATATATATATATATATATATATATATATATATATATATATATATATATATATATATATATATATATATATATATATATATATATATATATATAATATTTAAAAAGGTTAGCCGCCTATGACATTATTCTACTTCGTACGGTAGCACAATTACATAAAAAAAGTTACCTGTTACGAATGATTTAAAATAAAATATAAAAATAATAAATTACTTACTTTATAATTAAATTGTAGGTTTTTATAATTTGTAGCTAAAGTCCATTCTTCTCGCTTTTTGACTTGCAAATAAGTCAATCACAAGATTGTCAAAAGATGGATTCTGGACAATATCTCTTTCTGTTGCAAGCGCAACGAGGGCATTCAGTCTTTCTTGCCCCATTGTATTCCGAATAACGGTTTTTATTCTTTTTAATCTAGAAAAGCATCTTTCAGCTTCAACAGATGCCATTGGAGTAGTTATTAAAATTTTTAGCAACTTTAATGTTTCTTCAAAAGTCTGATCCATTCCATTTTCAATAATGTACTTATAAGAATCAAGAGCTCCTTTCAGGGAATAAAAATCTTCTCTAGAATATATAACTTGAAGTTCAGATTTGAGTCTCAAGATGTTAAAAAATGGATAAACAGTTACAGTCTTTTCAAATGCAACTGTGGGAAATGAGGTTCTATATAATTTAAAGTGTTCACGCTCGAAAAGTTGAGCTGATAGTAAATGATCACTAAACGAAAACCTCTCCTTAGACTGAGATATTATTATGTCACACACTTTATACGCAGCAGCTTTTTTAATTTCGTAGTAATTGGAAGCATTTAACGATCTTCTTCTCTTCACCTCACAAACATCATACGTTCCCTCAATTTCTTCCATTATGGTGGTCATACTGTTTCTAATCTTTCCTAATTCTAATTGTAGTTCACTCACAGCTTGTTTTATGAGAATTACGTCTGCATTTCTTGATTGAATTTTATTATAGAAACAATCTACGTGCGGCATTATATGGCGGAAAACAGTGAGCCAAAATACAAAAGTAGGATCAGTCAATAACCTTTGCAAACCTCCTGCTTGATCTCGTGTTCCTGGTTGTTTGCTTTCATTTAGAATTTTTTCAAAGCACTCTAACAATAGCTCTCTATGTTCAAAAACCATGTTTACAGTTCGGATGTTAAAATTCCATCTTGTTTTAACAGTTTTTGGCAACCGTTTCCCAATAATTTCATCTAATACAGAGCATCTCTGAGGAGATTGTGAAAAAAAGGTTGGAATTAGTGACATATTTCTAAAGAATTCTCCAACTTCTGGAATTTGAGAAACTGACTGAGTCATTATCAAATTAATTTGATGCGCATAACAGTGTACATAATGTGCATTTGGATAAACGTCTTTTATAAATACGTTTACACCACTGACGTGTCCACTCATAACTGCGGCACCATCATAACTTTGAGCAATCAATTTTTCTGGACAGTTCGGTAAAATGGATTTTAATTGATCAGAAATAACGCTAGCTATTGATTCTGCCCTGTGAGAAGCTGGGTTAAAAAGTCCCCAAAATCTTTCTTTTATATTCCCGTCATATTCATAGCGCAAAATGAGAGCTAATTGAAATTCGTTTGATATATCAGAGGTTTCATCTGCGATTATGCCTATAAAGCTAGCTTGTGAAATCTCTTTTAATATGTGCATCCTACATATTTCCCAAGAGCAAGAAAGTAAATCATTTTGTATAGTCATTGAAGTTCCTTTGAAAACGTTAGAACTTTTTAAGTGATCTCTTAAAGTTGGATCTAATTCAGCACTGTATTCTATTAAGGATTTAAAAACACCAGGATTCATAGAATCAGAACTTTCGTCATGACCCCTTAAGGGGAGTTCAAGATTTGCACAAAATTTGATGGCTTTGATAATTCTTAGTAAAATGTATCTATTTTTAGTAACTTGCTGATTGTGGCATTCAATCGCTTGTTTGTAAGCAGAATCAATATTTTCTTTTATATTTACTTTTCCTAATACTGCTAAATTAGCCTCATTGTTTATATGACTTACAGAAGCTTCATGTTTACCTATTTTGACTGATAGATGGGCTAAATCAGTCACTCCAATTCTAGCCCAAGAATCATCTCCTTCAAATAGCAAACATGGGAAGCAAAATAGAGCATTTTTCTCTGAGGAGCCGCAGAGCCATTTGTGTCTCTTATATAAATCCACGTTAAATTTTCGAGAGTACGGTTTTTTGCTCTTGTATGATGTCTGAGTTAATTTTATATTTGGCATAGGCCTACCAAGCTCTTTTATATTTAATTTTTCTTCAAGAGAAAATCTTGAAAACTTATTATTTAATATATTTA